>JAQIWR010002144.1:0-11805 GCA_034695945.1 Glomeris hexasticha
GAGATTTTGTTGCACCACTTGCTTTCTTCATGACTTTTCTTCAGGTAGTTTAAGTTTCAGGGTACCTTACAAAACTTATTCAGTTCACCTTTAAACGATTGATTGTCACATTACAATGTGATTTTCATAAGATGTCTAAAAAAGGGGTTTTTTTTCTGGATCGATTGCTAATTACTACAGGAAACTGACAGACTTCAGGTTAAGAGCTATAGGACTGAAATAACAAGCACTGCTTGATTAAAGTTCAAAACATTTTGGACATGAAAGTGACAAGAGCTGCAAGGCCGATAGCTCTAACTAGGACACATGATGGATCAATATATACTAGTGGCGCACATAAGATGGACATAAAGCAATATATGTGGGGTTATGTATAAGATAAAGTAGGAGAAACAAATAAAGGCGTTTTGTGGGTATTTAGAGTTGGCAGTGAAGGCATTTGTCGAAGGAGGCGATATGCTTTTAAAAAAGCTCAATATCCGAGATGGCAAGTCGATGACGACGCGCTTCGTAATCGCTCTGTATAAATCTAGCTTAGTGACCGGCCTCTAGATATACGACATGCAAGTTCCATCAGGAGGGACTTTGCCGTCCACTATAATACATATACATAACATTCACGCCATACAATATTGCGTGCCGACGAACCCCGAGGGACAATCGCCCCCAAATATATCCAAGTTTCAACCCACAAGCATCAAATACAAAAATCCATTTGAATAACAAAGGCCAAAAGAATCCGCACCACACCATCACTGCATAAGCCTACATTGTGTTATTACTGGTGCATACCGCTGGAAAAATGCACAAGTGTTGAGATTCAAAACCTTCAGAGAATATAACTTCAATATATCTCTTTTAGTCTTCCTGCAAGAAACTGAGATGACAGGTTTGCTCAAGGATTGAAGAAGAAAGTTTTATTCCGGCCAAAAACTGTAATAGGATAACATTTGTAACATAATAGCTACAAAATACTGACAATAGGCCATTTATTATAGACAATTGGGGATATTTTGAGGTCATAGATTCGTGAATAATATATTATACGCATCCAAACATTTGGATTGATTTTCAGAAATAAGTCGATGAAAATGAAAAATAGCAGTAATGTTTAATTTTTAAAAAGGTGCACCTTTGGAACAAATTTCTGAAAAATTAGTTAATGTCCTCATGTCAGTGCCAAATTTCAAACAATAAGCCAATATAGTGCAATTAACCTTTCTAGCATTTAACAAAGTGCATGCCAGAAATTAATTTCTCCCTTCTGCTACATCTGCTATCATGAGAAACAGCAATATTAGTAGTTCTTTTACGCCCAAGTGCTTCATCATTGTAAAACTGCTAATATAGCAATTAAGCCCTACAGCAGAAGCTACGTTCATGAGAAAGAAATGAGGCTTATTTCCTCAACAAATCAATAGGCAAGCGTCTGTTCAGATAATTACATATACACATCAAAGTGTACATTTCTGAACTCGACATGTAGGCCCAAGCAGCCAAAATGGAATTGGAAGTAGTCTGCAGAAACACCTTTAATTAACACATTGGGCAAATTGATTTTCTTGAGATCTGTATATAATTAAAACTTCACAATGGTTAATTAGGATATAAAAACATGGTTTCAAATAGTAATATATGTACACCATTAGAAAACTTGCAGAGTTATTCAGAGTTATCTCAATTCCTAAGGCAGAATGATGAACAACTGCATCATGAACTGATAGGTGTGATAGGTGTCCAAGAATAACAGGGCCAGTATTTCTGAGCATACACCATACTATTGTATATATATACAAGCCTTCCTGAGTATGAGGAAGTTTTGTGCACATCGATTATTGAGGAAACCCTACAAGATGCTGAGCACCCGCACAATGGGTGGTCAGTTTGTAATTAAATGTAGTCCTGAAAAAACGAATAAGCAACGCAATTATAATAATTCCAATTTATTGATTCTTAGTCTCATACTTCAAAACCTTATGCACGTGATAAGCTATTTCTTTAATGAGGGGACAAATTACAGGTGAGCTAGGTATATTCGCCAGACAGAAAAGGGTGCATGTTGACTTACACCTAAATGATGTAGAAGTAGAATAAAATTACACACGAGAAAACGCTGTGTTAATTGATTTGTAAATCAAATGAGAAAATGAATTTATCACCATCGTTTAGCAATGATTGTGTACATTATTGCCTTATGGCAGCAACAGGTTAAAGGGTCCCATTCATATTCAGCAGATCAGATATGTACGCGTAATGAAAGATTTTGCTGTCGTAATATATAATTCGAGCAATATAAACACATCTCCTAAAAAATCCACCTCACTTCTGAGAAAAAATGTTTGCCTCATGTCAGGTTTTTTCTTTTACAGAAACAAAGGCAATTTTACGTTGATGCTTTAACAGCAAATTTCAAATCTTTTGGGCTTAGGAGACAGTTTCAGCTATTTATCACCATGCATGCACTTTTTTCTTTCATATACCGAGTTCATTCAATGAGCTGCAAATAACATTCAAATTCATTTTTATATTCAAATAGCGTACTATGCGTTTATTTGAAAGCGACCCCTGACAATTTAATCTTGTTCAATTTTATTTTTTTTTTAACTTTTCGTTTCTTAACTAAAAAAAACCTTCTCTCGTTTCGAATTTTAATTTCACATATTACAGACATTGTAAATCATAAGTTTTCAATTCAGTTTTTTGGCACAAACATCATTAATAATGTAACATTACAATTTCATACGCTTCAATTTTTGATGTATTTCTCAAAAACAAAAATTATTACCGCCAAAATCGATCATTCGACCACAACAGACCGTTATGTTTCTCTTTATACAACATATGCAAACTTTATTTCTTGTACTTTGGACGTGTTATAACTGAACGATTTACACTGCCAACAGGAACTCTAAAAGTTTTCTTACTTTTAATAGCAAGTTTCGAAGATGTTCCGAATTCAGAAGCGCTTGCAGGGTTCAATAATTTAAACTGTAATAACATTGCTTTAGAAACCCTCTTATTTTGATATTGGTTGACAGTGTTTGCTGGAACTGTTTATTTCCGCATCGTTCTTATTACTACGTTCCGCATTTCTGCGACTACCCTGTTGGGCGTTGCTTGTGCTTCAGGGATCGGATCATCGATTTATTGACATGCACACATTATGAATAAACTCACGAGTAAGTAGACTGCGAAGGGCATGACGAGGACGGCAACCAGCAGGTCTGCAACAGCTAGACTCACTATGAAGTAATTGGTGACACTCTGAAGACTTCGCTCCTTGGTGACACTCAAGATGACCAACACGTTGCCAAAGACGGTCAAGAGCGGGAAGAGCACCAGCACCAGTGCCCAGTAGTGCTTGACAAGCTCTGGTGGAGGCATGCAGCTGCTGGCCTCACTGGCCCCGATGACCCCAGTAGGGGCCCCTTGTGGGCACCCTCCAGCAACGACCACAACGCCCTCGCCGGTAGCTCCGGGCGTTTGATGTCCAACTCCTCCGCTGCTTCTGTCCGACTCCACCAAGGTCACGTTGCCAGTGTCCAAGTAATCTCCTTCCAAGTCAAGTTCCAGAGACGCATTCGCAACGTGATCCAAAAGCCAACTGAGCGTGGAGTTGGCCACCGGTGGCTGCCAATCGTCAGCAGCCGGAAGTGACGTAACCGTGACGTCGCCTGCAGTGACGAGCAGCGCCGCCTCACTGATGTTTCCAATCTCCCCCATTTCGGTCCAGTTTGAAATGGAAGTGTTGTAAGGTAAGGAGGTGGGCGTGGAGGTGTCATTCCATGTAGAGGATGTCCAGTTACAGGCGACGACAACACCGTCGCAACGCCACCCTGTCCTGTTCTCATCATCGTCCGTATCCATGGCAACAGGGAAGACCTATATCACCCAGCACAACTTTCAAGTGACATCATCTCCTTCAAGGACATCCTGCATAAAACAAACATTTTTACCCAATTTTAAAAACTTGCAAGAAATCTATTAAAACTTTTCCACATTGCACTGACATATTATTCCACTTATGCACCAAATTTATATATTGCTCATTGATTTCTCGTTGTCTTAAAGCAATCATACACCTTATATATGGATGATTGGCAACCACTTCGACCCAAGTATCGAATTATGCAATATGGATGAATATTTAACATGAGATTTCCACTGCTGCCTTCAGGAAAAAAGTGAATAAAACATGCAAGCTCTGAAGAAATTCTGATATTGTTTTCTGACAAATGCGCGTTTCATGCCAATTGAATACGTCAGTGATTATATACTCAGATCAATTGAGCAAAAATGACATAACTGTACAGTGTAAGAACATGTTACTACATTTTGGATCGAAACTTACAATTGTATAGACAATACAAACAATAGATTGTGTTGCATGATTCTGCTTCACGAACCTATTCATTGTTAGCTGTAATATAAAACTACCATAGAGGTGTGGTCTCACTCCAATCACTCCAATTACATGGTTGAATGACTCTGCCCTCGACTCTTCTTCCAATCCTAATAGGATAATTGGAGGAGGCCACACCCTCCCGTTAAATGTGTAGTAGGTCCCTTCTAGCGCTTGGTGTTTTAAGTTCAAAAGTAATTATAGGGGTTTAAAACCGTATTGATTTATTAGTGTTCAGTTACATTCAACAGCTATAAATACAACTGCAAAATCTAATAATTTGTCAATGCATTGTATATACTTCTGCATTAATTGTCAAAACTATACAGTGTTCTTAATAATATTTACAAAGTTTGGTACACAGAGCAAGTTTTTCAACGTAATACAAAAAACTATATCAATATGTCACTTCCAAATGTTTGAATTACTCAACTCGAGACTCAAGCATTTGCTTGATTTGAGCTTGAGTAATAGTGCTCAGTCGTTGACCAAACCGGATCACGTGTGAGCCACTTGTTGGCCACATAGAAAACAAAAAAAGGTGTGATAATGGACGTGTCACATTGATGGCAAGGACAACAACGCCTTCTAGTCTGCTACTGGTAACCGAAACCAAGATGCATCTGAACAAGACAGCTCCAGAAAAGTGGAGAAGAGGTTTCTTAAGACGTCACTCCGAACACCACAAAGAGCACAATGTTATCGATCGCAACAGCGGTTAGTTTCCAATGAAAAAGCTAATATCACGTGGATGGGAATTGATCCCGCAAGGCTCTCGCTTCGATAACGGTTCACATATCTCGTTTTTCCGAATAATAACGGCAGGGTATTGATGCGGAAACGCCCATTGGCCCATTTAAGCAAAATCGCCCCTGCTTCACCACCACCATCCACCGTGCTTGCAATGTGCAGGGATATTTTTTACTATGATTATTGTTCTTTGCGCACGCATCAGCTAACCTCAAGGAAAAACAGATGCAGGAAAAAGAAGAAAAGCAAGGAATTTGGAGCCAAGAAGTGGCAATTATCTTAAAATGCTTGACGAGGTAGAGAGGTGTTAGCTGTGCGTAAAAATTGCCAAGAAACTCGGCAGCAATTAAGGTAATTCTAGTTCGCTCCAGTTTTTCCACCCATGCATTTTTCCTCCTTGAATGCTGCGAAAAATATTCAAAGCATCGCGATGTAAAGATCTTTTAAAGTCGAGCTGCTGAATGAAGAACCCATGGGTTAAAAGTAACTCCTTGCTCTTTCTCTATGGTATATGGAATGCCGATATAATTGCTATGCTTATAACTCCTATATACTTTAATTGTTTTCAGCTTATAAATTATAGGTAGGGTAAGCATAAAGCCATAATAACAATTCGGGAGATTATTTATTTATGTAATGTCAAGTACTTTAATAGGTAAGCTAAATAACAACTATATAGTATATAGTTACCTGTATATGTGCACTTTGCTCAAAGAACAATGGCAATTATAAACATTTTGATATTTCCTATACACTGCCTTCAATTCAACTTCATTTTTTAAATAAACAGTTACATTTCGTGCATCTTATTTTATTATAAGATTACACCTTTAATAATATGCAAACAGCTTACATTAAATTCTGTTTCACGTGGAAAGACCGTATAAGCTTAAATTGTTTGTGGACATATAGAATTACCATTTAAGTAGCCTACATCTTTGCAGACTTCATTTAACTGAATCATAAAATGTTGGAGCGAACTCTTATCTGCATATACTATAACTATTAGGGCTTACGTATCATGGTAAGCTCCGCATTAAACATTAAAAGTGCAATCGTGTTCACATTATACCGATATACATTTGAACTTGTAATGCAGTATTAAGCCTACATGAAGTCTACACTTCGAAATTTAGCATCCACTTAGTTGTTGCTCACAGAGAATCTATATAGAGTGTGTGTGATCCTAAGTGTGGTTGTCATTATAAGTACACACTCTATGTCACGTTGATTATGGACTTGCAAGATTTATGCCTGCATGGAGTGGAAATGCTCGACATAAAATCAAGTCTAGTATGCAAAAGTATTTTTTTTTCACCTGTATATAGTATAATGTATTAATCAATAAGGTTCCGGTTATCGATTTCATCCTAATGGAGTGCGTATTATTAATTATGTCAGCTTATTTAAAACATCATTTGGGACGAAAAGATATATGGATTATTGACTTTTTGTGTGTGTCGACACTGACACTCGACAAGCAACAAATTTTATGGACCTTGATCAGAAGATATTGAAGAAGCATTCAAGCAAATTACCCAATTATTATATGAAAATCTACATAAATGTTACGAAAGTTACTCAATAAAGCTGAAAGTCTTGTAACGCTGCCAAAACCACACCCATGGCTTGTAACCTAAGGCAATGTGACATACGACTTAACCTTCTTCACGTCTTTACGAGCACCAAGAGTACATTATATTTGTCAATAATTAAAACGCCTGCAGGGACATTATATCAGATCTGTGCTTCATCATAATGGTTTACTTTTTATCAGATTCCTTATTTGGAAGTACGGAGTTTATTTTGGCCCGAATGGCTGCATGGGTGTTGCCACTTTCTTCTCGTCACCTCATTACGAAACAAGGATCAACATACACAGAGAGAAGGAATATATACGTGTTGTCAATAATTGGCAGTATGACGTATAGTGGAAAGGAAGAAAAAGTAGGCCTATTTGGTGTCGCGCTCCCGGGGCTCGTAAATCAATGTAAACAAGCCTCTACCGCAGACCTGCACGTGTCTTGCGTTTGTTGTATACTGTAGTATATATGCTCGTATATCCTGAACCGGAAACAATGCAGTCACGATCCGATCGCATCAACTTCAAGTCAGGTAAAAAGGTGCAAAAGAATTGTTGGATTCCAAGGGGATATAGATCGTTCGTTCGTATTTCCCTTGCTTGCCCAGGTCCCTGCCAACAATCCTCCCACTCGCGGTCCATCAAGCCGAGTGACTCGGCTTGTTTGCGCTTTGCCAACCGAAGCTGACCTAGGCGAAACCGAGACCGAAGCTAACAAAAGAAAGCCAAAGAAAAGAAATGTAAAGAAAAGAAAACGCTAGACGGAGAAGCGCACTTGCGAGGGGTTGCTTTTCTGGGTTGCGCTTGCTCTGCTCAAAAGCCTAGAGTATTGAGTTGCAGGGCCACGCACCTAGTCCATCAAGTACGGTCCCCTCGAGATGTCGTCGCCTTTCTTGCTATTTCTTTCAAGCAGGACAATGTTTGTTCGGTTCGGAGGGTTTTAATGAAATGGGGCAAACGTGTTTCCGTAACAAGAATTTAAACAACGGCTCACAGTATGCTACCAACAAAATACTTTCCAACTACAGTTAGGTCGAAAATAGATAGATCCAATTCCTGATAAGTTGAATGTTATAGTTCTGGTAGACGCTGATACGTTAAATATGATGGCAATGTACATAATATGTCAATAAAAAGGCGTTTTTGAACCTGCATGCGATAAAATTCAATACTGCTGTAAACATATATCCAAGTCTAAATTAATATAACATTAATGAGATGCGATACACAAGGACAGCTTCCAGGTAGACCTATACTGAAATCTGACCTAGAACAGCATTGCAATTAAAATGAATCTGTGTTTGGTGCATGTGTGAAATTAAATAAACTCAGCTGTCGCTTTGTGAAAATTATAAAAGGAATAAAATTAGAATTGGGTTATTAGTTAATAAGATTTAATTAGATACTATAATGAATGACCCAAACAATTTTAAATACATATGTATAATGGTGTTAAAGCGCTTAAAATGGACGGTGACTGTTGAACTACTTAATTCAAACTGTCGTATAGGTACTCGAGGTGATTATTGCCATTTTGGGCCTCTATTGCACACGTTATGGTTGTATCTCTCTCGGGCATGATTCCCCCTCGACCGATGCAAGCATCTGTCTTTTATAAGGTCGTTTGTTTACGTTTTCCCGAACCATCACGTCCCTTCCAGTCGGATGACCACTAACGCTCATCGACCCTTCCAGAATGCTCACCATGGTTCGGAAAGTTTGGTAGAGTGCAAACAAGTTTCCTATAGGTCCTTTTCCTATATAGTACGTCAAGTGGGTGGACATGAGTGACACAAGTTGCACCCCTAATACATACATATACAAATGAAATTCCAGTTGGATGCGTTTCCTAAATATCAAACTTATAATTTGTAGTTCACCTCAGGCAGTCTTTGCATAACCTTATTTGCAAAATTTATGCACGCATATTATTCTGATATAAAATACATTGGCTTATATTAGTTTGTGGCTTGCCCCAAATTACATGACCATATTTATCCAGATGGTGGATTTCTCTCTTTATGTTCAACACCTCTTTTCCCAGTTTTCCCAAAGTGGTTGCTATAGACAGGTTACCATTGTAGTTGCAGCGATATCGATTTTATATCAAAATATCAATACTTGTCGATTACAATATTTTTGGCAGGACATGGCAAGGAAAATGCATTTTCAATTTGACCATTTTGATTCTTGTGATGTGTTCCCAATTACACTTTAATGATATAATATTGACCAGAGCTGTATACATTTATTCAGGTCAGTCCCCAAATTAAGAAAATGGCATTATACATGGCCACCATAGGGGTAATCGCGTTTGTTATAAATGAACACAGTGTTGAATTTGGGCAATCAGAGTGGAGCTGTACTTCATGCAGCAAACTTCTTTATAATATGGGATACTCAAGAGTTGACCAAAAATATTCTCAATGATGTTGAAATAGGAGAACTACAATTAATTATTCACTGCAACATTGTGCATGCTATGTGCTACCCCTGCATATATTTCACTGCTTGTATAAGCTTGGCAATTTCTCATCTAAATTTATATCAGGATTCTTATAATCTTTAATGAGATAGATTTTAAATACCTACGAAAATACATTACATGGTTGCAGCTGCATTTGCATTTTAAAGCTGCACATCTTATCCATAAATTATCCTTAAAATCTCACTGGTAATATATTTTTCGAATTTTATTACCCCTTAAGAATTGTGTTGCAAATGTTTACAGCTTAAAATTCCCTTATTCTCATGTATGGCTTATTCGTTAATAATTCTTTATCTACATTAATCACCAACTCCCTACAATTTCTAACTTGTAGCATATAGTTACCTCATTATGCAACAAGCATGTGGTTTGCCAAAACATTTTCACAATTGCCTGAAAAGCTTATTGTTTATCTCGTTATATTATACTGTATATTGCACATATTAAAGCTCAAATCGAGTGACCCGTGAAAAATGAACATTAAAACACCCCCCACAGAAGTGCCTAACATCCCACTATCTGCATGTCACAGAGATAAAGTCATGTAAATATACACACATACACGTATATCAGTGGTCTCCAAGGGCCTCAAGAAGCACTAGGGAGGCGAAAATCGCCTCGTAAAACTTGCCGGCAACAAAGAGTGGTCACGTGGGTCAGTGGTCATCCACATATCAATCATTTTGGACGTCAAGTTACTTTTATATAGTAGATAAATGAACGGCCTCGGGTTGTATGCTCGTAAACGCAACGATCGATGAAGGCCGTTAATCAACAATTTTCATTCTTGACGCTCCTTAACGATTTTCCGCTTCGCTTCCTCACAATTCAACAGCCAACTTCACTTTTGTCTAAAACTTATCCTATAAGCATACACGCAACCTGGCAGCCGTCCCCAGCAATTTAATAGCACGAGTGCATGGCTCGTATGAAAATTTGCAACAAACATATAAGACAGCATGATGCAAAAAGGCTATTATACACACAAAAAGGGAGAGCCAACACATTTTTAATTTAATCAACGAGAAAAAACAAGTAAAATTTGACAGCACTTGGTACGTGATCTGGGTTTAGTGAATGGAGACAAGAGCGACTTAAGAGGAGCTTTAATTTTGGTAATGGCAAGCAAAACTGAGTTATATTCAGAGCACCTATGCATTAATTAGTCTTGAGAGTCTCATTGAGATTTATATCCCCATGTAACATAAATGATATTGTTTAAATTTAACCATTTGCGGGTGCCATGAATGCCACCTAGATTCTACAATCATATAGCGCCAAAATCACGATTTACAAAATCAGATCAGTATATATTTATGAAAATCTCATATGTTTGATTAGCACTATGAAATATGGCTTTAAACTCCAATCCATGTAATTATATAAAGCTGGTTTAGCAGGTCAGATCCACCCTGGGTCAGATTATGAGACTATTTGGTATGTGACTTGGCCATAATTGAAAGCAGCCAATGGTAAGCAAAAAATACAGATAAGACTTGCAATTGACCTATAGCTTCATTTTTCAAATTCAGTTAAAGCAAATTGGCCCAAAGTGCAAAAATCTGTGTTATACACGGTGTAACAGCGCCACTGTTACATACTTTAAGGGTGTATAGGGTGGGTCATTTTAAAGGTATGACCGTAAAACCTCTTGTGGGCATTATGTTAATAAATGACACTAACGAATAAACAGGGAATGTTGATTTATTCATTAAATGGGAATGTTCAAACAGTACATGCAGTGTGTGTGCTACAAAAGTTGCTCGAAGTGACGGCCATGAACTTTGATACAAGTGGTGCACCTACTGTGCATGCTTTGGTAGACTCTCACCATGACGTCTGGCATGTTTTGAATGTGGTGTGCTGCAGCCAGAATCCGTGCAACCAGTTCCTCCTCTGAGTCAATGGAGCCAGATCAGGTGAGCGTGGCGGCCATGCCACAGGGCCAATCCATCGTCCTCCAAATGTTTCATTCAAATGGACTGTATAACAGCAACAGAAATGTGCACTGGTGCACCATCCTGCGTACTGTTTGGCAAGAGCATGGACACAATATACCTAACCAGGACTGGGCACTATCCATTCCGGAATGGACATCCTTGAGCTTCACAAATTTGCCGCATAGTGGTGCTTGTTCGATACATCGTAGCTCTGCATCGAATGATGTTTCATGTGCAGTTTTTTTATGAAACCAAGGATTGTATTGTATCAAGGCAGTAGAATGTTTTACAGGCATGGACACTGCAAATAGAATAGAACGAAAACGACAGACGCACTCTTGGTGGACTGGCTGGCAATCACGTTCTACTTGCTGCTATTGGTGGATTGCAATTTGGCGGGGCTTTGTGTGGTTATCGGATCGCTCTCCAACAAAGGCATTCTCCAACTGTTACTATTGAATGTTAATATCTTAAAGGGGCCGTCGGCCGAAGTAACGATGTTAGTTGGGACAGTATTAAACTTGTTCAATAGTAGGTCAGTGGCATTGGAATCGAGAAATGAGTCATAGTTTGGCAGAAAACACGTTTTTGAAAAGGAACTCTTTCCTGTGGCGTCTGGATAAATGCGACGGTTGGGCGAGTT
>JAQIWR010002145.1:0-11805 GCA_034695945.1 Glomeris hexasticha
CTTCCTCATCATGCCATTCTCCGCCCTCATCGAAGTACAACGCAGTGCCGCATTGTTTTTGACGCGTCTTCACACGATAAAGGTTCTGTTTCCGTGAATGCTGCTTTAGAAGTTGGACCAAACCTTCTGCCGGATGTTTTGGCCGTACTACTCCGATTCCGACTTTACCCGTGTACTCTAACAGCTGATGGCAGTTAGGCCTTCCTGCAATTGTTCCTTGATCCGAAAGACAGAGACGTCACCCGCTTCTTTTGGTTCGACACCATCATGGACGCAGATGGACAAATTGTCTGCACCGACTCGGTAGTCATATACCGCTTCAAGCGTCTACTCTTCGGACTTGTCTCCGGTCCCTTTTTGCTCTCCGCTTCTATCCGTGATTTGGAAAACACCTTTGCTGCTCTCTACCCGATTGCGGCTGAAACCGTCGACGACAGCTTCTACGTCGATGATTTTTCTTCGGGTTCCGAAGATGACCGCAAAGCTGTTACCCTGTACCGAGAAGTCACTGGTCTTCTGAATGAAATACAGCTATCTTTGGCCAAGTGGGCTACCAACTCCGCGTTACTCCGTTCTGTATGGGATTCTGAAGAAACCCCCTACGTCCTATCCACCCGCATACTTGGCATGAACTGGAACACGATGGAAGACAGTTTCTTTATTGATTGCCGCGACTACACTGCTTCACCTGCTACTCAGCCTGGCTCCAAACGTCGGACAGTTGCCCGTTAATCGGACAGTTGCGCGTTAATCGGACAGTTGCCTGTAAATCGGACAGTTGCGCGTTAATCGGACAGTTGCGCGTTAATCGGACAGTTGCGCGTTAATCGGACAGTTGCCCGTTAATCGGACAGTTGCCCGTTAATCGGACAGTTGCCCGTTAATCGGACAGTTGCCCGTTAATCGGACAGTTTCCCGTTAATCGGACAGTTTCCCGTTAATCGGACAGTTTCCCGTTAATCGGACAGTTGCCCGTTAAGGTAAAGCATCAAAATGTTTTTCGAGGTCGCGCTGCCAACAGATGGCGCTCTGGTAGCGTGCAGCATAGAATGATGCAGTGTTGGCGGGCAGTGTTTGAAAATACGCAGTAAAAAATATTGAGGACATAAAATTTTCGAAAAATTAGTAGCAATAGTGGTAGAGGTATACTTTCATATGCCGCTAAGACCTAATCGATACGCATTTCCTACGTTCCACATTTTATTGCCAAATATGTGCCAAATCGTCATTTTTTATGAACTTTTGAAGCTCTACAAAAATCGAATAATTTAACTACAACGCTGAAATTTAATAGGAAAATGTAAGACTGCATTCTGCTTCTCACCATTTGACGGATTGTTGGATACGTATTTTAGTTTTCCTATAAATAAATAATAAACATGGTTTTTCATGAAAAGTGACATGTTTGATTTATTTGCAAGCAAACTACTTGCAGGATGGTTGCGATACTTTGCGATTGGGTGCATTATGCAGTCCTAATCACTACTGAAAAATTTCATACTGGTGGCTATTAGGCTTTTCGAACGCCGAATTCTCGAAAGTTTGAACTTGGTTTTATCAACAAGATTGCTTTTATTTCTGCTGTGTGACACGATTGCAAGGGGGCGTGGCCTACCACCACTACGTCCAGGCTGTAGAAAATGGCTACTTTTTTCCCAATCTACCTCGCTTCGAACGTGAAAATGGTCCATACTCATCAATCCTCCTCAAAATACGCCTGATTTTCCGATGTTTAGATTCTCTCATGTGTGTTTATTTTGAAATAAGAAAGTATTTAGGCTTCACTTAGCTGGAAGAGTTACATTCTTTCATTGAAATCGGAGATTACGATTCAACCTATAAGCCTTTTTCTATAAGCCTATCTGTTGATTGGGTGCACATTCTCAACCATGGACTTACAAATTGTTATTGTTTTATTATATTTATTTATCAATGTTGCTTGCAACAGGAAAAATTGGGAAAACTCGAAAGCTCAGGGAATTTACAAATAGTATTTCAGTATTAGCAAATGCTCAGGGAAATTGAATGAAAAAATTGAAATTCGGAAAACATTGAATTTGAAGAAAATAAAAAAAACATTTCCATGCACCATGACACCAGAAACCAATTTAATTGATTTCTCTCTGGATTCTATATTTTTATCTTATATTATTTAATTACATTGATTACAAAAAAACAGATGAATATTCGAACAATAATTTTTGTACAAACACAACTTGTTTGAAAAATGTACCTCGGCTCTCTGGAAAACATGCAAAACATATTTCACTAATTTAAAACTTTTAAAATTACTTGTACAACAAGTGCACCCTGCATGTTTGCAATGACAATGCAAAGCTTTGCTGTATAAATATTTCTGCTGCAGTATAATTGCAAGGAAATAATATGTACATATAAATTGGAAATTTCAGGAAATTTGAAAATATGCAAAGTTTGTTCGTTATTCGCATGAACATGTAGTTTTATTGTTACCCTTTTACTGATGCACATATTTAAATGTAGTAATGCAGTACTTTATGTTAGCCAGGAACTGTTATACGATAAAATAATAATTATATTTTTACTAAAATTACATGTTTATTATCTCAATATCAGGTAATTGTCAAATAATTTACATAAACATTGACGTGGTAAATACATTGTAAGTTGTGTTACGGCATCGAATATTGCCAATTGTTGCAAGATAGGAATGCTACTTCAACACAACTCAGAATCCAATTTGGTTTTTTATTTTCATACATTCAATAGTTTACAAGATTGTATATCATTACGAGCATAACATTTTTTATTTCTGTTTGTTGATATTTAACTTTGTTTCTGAGCAATATTTTCATTATCGTCATTGATGCTGCTGTATCAATCCTGATGTCATGTGCAAAACCTGGCTTGTTCATTTCATTACATCTGCTACATGCACTTGTGAACTTTCCCTGCAGATTGAAACAACTTGAAAATTTTTGATTATTGGCAAATGCATAACTGAAATTGTAGTGTATAAAATGGAAGAAATATAATAGTTATTGTGCTCACGTAGTGTTCTGATTACTTTCCTTACAGAAATCTGAAATTGCAATATTAGATCAGCAAATGTGATTATTGTATTTCAAATTTACGAAATTTATACCTTGAAATAGCACACATATTAGACATTCTTCTAGGTCGGTTACAAAATCATAGAAATAGAATGATGGCGGAGCCAGGCTTCAACACCTCAACTGTATAATATGTGAATTCATAATATATACATGCAAATATTGATTAAATTACATTAAAATTAAATGTATGCTGCCAATTTTTTATGAAACAACAATTATGATTATTCCTTGATCAATAATTCAACAAGTACGACAAATAATATATTGTAAACACATAACCTAGATAACTTATAAAAAATTGAAGAGTTTAAATTATTTTCTCCATGTACAGTAAGTGGAGCCTGGCTTCAACACCTTATAAAGTGTTTTATTTTTAATCAGGCTTCAACACCTATTATCAAGTGGAGCCTGGCTACAACACCATGCCATGACACAGCTATTGATGGCATCACTGAAACACCTGTAGCAAGTCTTGTCCATGACTGAAAGTAAAATACTGAATGTTCATTTATGTTTTTGACTACACAGTATGTAAATACAAGCATTGTCTACCTATTGCAAATGTTGCCCCAGTATTATAATTTTGGGGTTGTTTGTTCTGGTTCAGTCAGTAGAATGTGAGCATCCTGGCAATGGTGAATCTACTTCTCCGGTGGCCTGGCCATGAGCAGCACTCTGACATGTAGTAAGTGTATTGGGAACATTTTTGCGCTGTCGCTTCTTCGGTGGTTGAAACCAGTATGCGTCTCGGATAGGCATATGTCGCTTTCTACGGGGATCTACCAGTTCTGGTAAGAAAGCCCATTCGTAGAATTCACAAAGCTGAGATACCATTTCAGTTTCCCAAAAGGTGTGGTCTACATGGATCCTCTCGCACTCTACAATGCCACCTGAAAAAACAACAAAATCACACCACTCTTTTTTAGAAATATGCAACTGACCTTGAACCTGGTAGTAATATTTGTCATTTCTTTTCAACATCAACTTCCCGTTTGCATCAAGCTTGCAAAAAAACGACTTATCCATTTTTGAGCGTTGCAGAGGTGGAATATTTTTATCTTTGAAGGGACATTTAATCTCCAAAATTCCACCACCAACAAGTCCATCTGGAGTTGCACATAAAAATGGGTATTGCTCATCAACGAAGATTCCGCATTTCTCTACTGCAACGTTGAACATCCTGGCATATTCATCTCTAGCATGACCTTCATTTGTCCGACCATGTGCAATCGAGGGGATGCTATCCAAATTTCTTTTATTGTACAATTTGTTTTGTACCCATGTACTAGTTGACTTTCTTTTGGTGCTGCGACAAATTTCCCCAAACTCAGATGCTCCAATACGGTTTTCCCGAATCTCTCTCCACAGAGGACACAGGTGTTGTTCAGTGGTTTTTCTTTCAATTTCGTGCAAGGTAAATGGAAAGCTTTGAAGATCAATCAAATAATCTACTTTGGCGTCTTCATAAGCATCTGCAGTCATATCCGGTTGCGTACAACTGGGGCCATAATGTTTGTCTGTGCTGCCAAATTGAATTCGTTTTTGTACAATGGGACCATTTGCTGCGTTCTGTGTCTTTTTTCTCATCTTCTTGGCCGATAACTTTTTTAACACACGGTTTGGAGTGAGGTGATGTGTGGTATTTTCATCATTAAGTTTAGCTCTCAAAGCTATGATGTGGTGCTCTAATCCGTGGAGGTTATAACTTAAAGCTGCTTGTTGACATCTGCTTTCAAATGTTCCACGCCGAGTTAGACACAACCGTTTTCCAGCTGTGAATTTCCCTACAAGTTGCATGACAGTTTCTGCTGCATTGCTCGTTAGGTTCTGTAGTAAATCTTTTGTGAACTTCAGAAGAGGCCAAACAGCATCTTTGAGCTCTCTCTCGCATTTCTTATCTAATTGACAGTTGTTTTCACCTGGTGAGTTACAGTAGTAATCATCACACTGCAAGTGATTTCCAAACATATGCAGGTGAATATTATTCAAATCTCTTCGCAGTTGTTCTTCTGTACCTCCATCCCCATGCCTTTGTGTTATCATTTTTCTTGCAACATCTGCCATGCTTGTGCACTTGTTGCCAGTCAGAATTTTCATGGATTTCTTCAATGTAAATAACCTCTTCTTGTAATTCTTTACGAGGTGGTTGGTACACTCAACCTTTTGACAATATCACCGTAATCAGTTTGCCTGACAGCGGAAAATACGGAAGAGTCTCCATCTCCTACAAATTCTTTGTAGATCAGGCCTTGTGTTCTCTTACTGTTGTTGAATCCCTCTGATATGCAGTCAGCTTCCATAGCTGTTGAATGATGGTCCATTCCAGTTTTTGTAGCATTTGTGCGGGCGTACATTTACTCCTGTCTTCTTGTCTTGAGCACAAATATAGCAGTACTTATTTCTGACACCAAAGAAAACTATCTTCTTTGTTTCATATCCAATGATTACAGCACATCCAGAGTTGGATGTGTATCTGTGGCCGTAGCTTCGGTGTGACCAAGCTCCATCAACAATAACCCTTATAGCAGGGAATCCATCAATGATTTCACCTTTTCCAATGGCAATTCTTTTCTCTTCTTCAACTGCTTCCTGGATCGATTCAAGCAGCTGACCCGACATAACTTCACTGATTTCTCTATCCAGATTCCGATATGTGCCTTCAGAAACAGTCTTCATGCCAGCGACAGCCATTGCTTCTGTCATGTTATCAAATCCGCAACCAATTCCACGGAATCCCCAGGCAACAACAAGGTTTGGGGTACCGTTGTTACTTGAAGCACTGGTGTTAGTCACAGAAATTTGTTGTTTGCATTTTTTGCATTTGAATTTAAATGTTTCTTCAAGACCAACACTTGTTATTTGTTCAAAATCCATGCATCCACGCTTGTCGCAGATATCTCTGTGCTTCATAACCTTCTGCATTCCTTCAATAAAGTGACGACGGTCAATTATGACGCGCCCTTCAGGAATCTTGTCAGTTTCCCCTAGTAGATGAAGTGGATATCCATCGTCAATGCATAATTCATAATTATCCCAGTCTTCATCCATGTCACTGAAAATAAAGGGTACATAATTATAAACTTGAATATACACATTGTTTATAAAAAAAAATTACATTTCTCTTTGCAATCCATGTTCACTTCGCTCAGCATCACCACCTAATCCTTGGTACATTTCTTCAGTTGTGTGTAGCGTTGTTTCAGCAACATGTGTTCTGAGAGCAGCATCAGGGGAGTGTAGGATTACAGGGCAGACCTGGCTAGCAGCAGCCTCAGTGGTGCAAAGACTTGTGCGAGCCGTATAGCCAGTGAGGGTTCCATCTATGTCTTGATCATTTGGGTTCATGGTGAATTCAGAGAAATCCTGGTTGTCACATGTGTCAGTGAAGTCTGAGCTAGGCACATCAGGTCTCAGAAGGGAACTACAGAATAGGTTTTTGCCTATAGTAGGACTTTCCCTAAATAGCAATTGGAAGTTATTGTTTAAAATTTTGTGCATCACTTGTGCACAGTATATGTATAATTCAACTATCATCGCGCTCTTTCTTACCTTAGCATGCAAGGTCCCATGTGAGGTCCTTTGCTGTAAGTTCTAGCAGTTGATTTCACATCAAATGCAGTTACGCCATCGTTACATCCACCGTCACTAAACATAAAATTATATTTTATAGCTCTGTTGTGCAATTACTGTTTCAAAAATTTTGATGTCACATGCACACCAGTTTATACTTTTAAAATTTCTACTATTTCATTTTGAAATCTGGATGTATATGTTACAGGCAAAGTGCAAACTCAGGGAAAGTGCACACAGCCTAGGCCACGGCGGGGTCATAAACACCGCCGTAAAACGCCGATTGCGCGTTAACTAAGCGTTTCATCGAAACATTAGCGTGAACCTAAATTGTTCGGAAGATCGCATTACATATTATAATGTACTTTTTGAAATTGTCGGAAACTTCTGTCTGGTTTGGTAGCCGTTTTTGTCGTAACTAACATGTGCTAGATCACGCAAGTTACGACAAAATAGGCTAATAAACCTGACAGAAGTTTCCGAAAATTTCGAAAAATACATTACAATATGTAATGCGATCTTCCGAACAATTTAGGTTCACGCCAATGTTTCGATGGAACGCTTAGTTAACGCGCAATCGGCGTTTTACGGCGGTGTTTATGACCACGTGGCCTAGGCTGTGTGTACTTTGCCTGAGTTTGCACTTTGCCTGTAACACATGTTACATATACATTAAATGTAAAGAATAAATTTTGCAGAAATCAATGTGATAATGGAACACATGCAGTCTTCTGCAGAAAGGCATTGCATAAATGTTTATACATAACAAATCCTACAGGAAATAGTAGGCACACTTTATCCTGCAGGAGAACGTGTCGCGCGTAAAGGGTCCTGCAATCCACATCCTGCAGCAAACAGTCGGCAGAATTTAACTTGCAAAAGATCCTTCCAATCCCCTGCAGGACATTCTACACATTTCTGTTCAATATTTCCTACAGTCTTTGCCTAATACTTCAGGCAGTTTTTCTCCTGGATAACATAATTTTTTCTCCTTGGAAATATCGTAACGCGAGTGTGCGCAAATGTAATTCAGGTGACATGTAAGATGTCTATTTTCAATCACAACTTCAACGCTTCGTGTGTCGTCAGCAAAAGGGACAGAAGGATCATCATATTGAACTTTAAATTGAGCCACAGGTCATACATATCAGTTCTTCTTTAACAAAATTAAGCGCTTGAACAGTTCCGACTTTTAAAATCAAGTTTTTACAACGGGATCAAGCAGCCACACTGTTATTTTCTTTTGTGAAAAATCACAAACATTTACATTTAGACATTATCCTGCGTAAAATGTTTAAAAAAGACGTTATGAAGGCATTATGAAAACAACGATACTGCCAATCGATGGTCTAAAAACATTGAAAAATTGATTCATCGATATCAAAAAGCATCAAAATCTATCGACCTGCAACCCATGTATAGCACACACAACTTCACAGGTCAAGGCTAAGCACTCCTTGCCTCAGAAAACTTCTGATAGTTTTTCAAATGCCTTTTACGTTTAAAAGAGCGATGCTATTAAGTTTCCGACACAGAGATAATCTCAATTCAACAGAGAACCAGACCGGAAAACGTCTAATAAATGGTCCTTTACGACCGTCTGTACAGGGCCCTTACGGAAAAGTTATATCTGAATCAGATCCGAGTAGATCTGGCCCATCAGACCTGACTTGATCAAATTTCAGATCGAATTTTGGGAGATCTGCCCAGATCCCACCAATACGGAAAATATATATCAAATTCAGATCAGATTATATCTTATGTACTAGATCTGATCAGATACAATTGGATCTGGATTTGATGTGAACAGATGTTATGAAATTATTATTAAACATTTATAAAGACATTGTTTATGTCTTATGTTATGCAAATGATGGGAAATGCCAGTCATTTTTTATGCTAGGCTGCTCAACCATCATCCACAAACTACAGCGCACCTTACTTAATAAGGTGATGAGTTGGTTAGAAACCGTTGTTTAAGTATTAAAATAATGAGTTAGCCAGGTGCGTGTGCTAAGCTATTGTTTTGTTCAGTTTATTAATTACACAATTACATATACACTGTTATGACTGATTGTATTGTGTTACTAACCAATTAATCAAAAAACATATACAGCCAAACTGTTATAGTGAACTCCAAGGGAGTTCTCTATAGCCAAGGATCGCTATATCCAGAAAATATCAAAAACAGCATTTTGACAACGTAATAACATGCATGCACTCCATTATTAAAGAATACATATTTTTCTATCAGTTTTTGCCAAATCAAAAATCACTTTAATGTGGAAAGCTAAATTTAATAGAGAGCAATGAATTACACCGAGATCCACTTAACCAGATCTAGCAATCCAACCAGATCTGTTTCTTAAATAATGTTATTATAAGTATAGATGTTCACTTGCTTCATTTGAAGGATTTGTTGCAGTATTACAAACTTTCAAGAACTTGAAAGTGACATTGTGGCAAATTGTTTTCAATTTTGGCAAGCATTTATTTGAGATTTCACTTGTGCAAAATAAATCGCTTCTGGAAATTCATATACGGTTTTAAATAATGTAGAAATTTATTGGCAATTGCCACAATTCTTGTATGAAATTATTTTTAGCAGCAACATATACAACCAGGCAAAATGAAATCACATCTCTCACAGTTTCATATGGATACGCTGATACGCTATATAGAAATATATTGCCATACTCTTCTTAGTGTGTATGCTAATACATATAGACAAATAACATATAAACATCAAAATATTACAAGAGTGTAAAATGTTCCCAATTTACAAACTGGTGTTAGGTTTATGACAACGTTCATTCATTCAGACCTAAATATTAAATATAATGTATACAAATCTCTTACCAGATCTGGTCGAGTATGGCAGATCTGGCCAAATTTTGGATATACAGTGTCCAGATTTGGTACCAGATCTGGCCGAGTACTGTAGATCTGGCAAGATATTGGATATAAAGTGTCCAGATGTGGTACCAGATCTGGTCGAATACGGCAGATCTGGCAAGATATTGGATATAAATTGTCCAGATCTGATGTACTGAGTCCGAATCTGCTACCAGATCTGGACTTAATAATTCAGATATGACCAGACAAACTTTTCCGTAAGGGCACGGATAACCTTTTCACAAAACTTACAAATCTTGACAACGTCATGTGATGGTTTTATAAGGCTGCCTCAAATGTTTAATGTAATTCAGCTATCTGTATCTGAGCTCGAACACTTTGGTTCTTGCGTGCATTCTTCACGGTGGATTCGCATGGTCAACATCTTTGCAATAAACCCTGCAATGTACTCAATAATATCTTATGTCATATCGCCCATGTCATTAATGCCAGGAATGATTACATAGTCATGTTCAACATTGTCAGAAAGAGGGTCTTCCTCTTCTTCTATCAGTCTATATCTGCATGGAAAGACATTTATTTATTGCTGCTTCCGACTCTTTTGACATTGATGACACATTCAGAATCGTTATTTTGTCAAGTGGCAGGCAGTTTCCACTCGCAGTCTCATGCAGCTCACTTTGCACCAGAATCCTATTAAACGATGCAGAAAACTGTTTGCTAGCAGGGTTGTTATTGTGTACACCCTTGATCTGACGTAGCTGAATAACTAAGCCTAATACATCATTATTTGAAAACTAATAATTTAAGTGAACTAACATACAATTCACCGTGTTTATTGTAGCGTACGTCGTGTTGGTAGGATCCAGAATTAATGCATCAAACGATAAACAGGTGCTTTCGATGCATGAGAGAAATCCAAGAAATCATGCTTACCAGTTTTCCCCCAGAATAAGTTTTCCACTGGTACCCTTCAATTGCATGATATAGGTTTTGGCTTCTGCAAAGAACGATTTGGTTGTTTCCATATTAACACACTACAATACAATATGTTGGGCAACAACAAGCACCAGGCCTAACTAGGTTGCCCCTGTCATGTAAAACTTATATCCGAACCATACAATTGAAAAACTCATCCAGTTTTTTCGTAAAATTCTCCCCCGTTTGCACTTCCACCACCTCTCTTGGCAACCCATTCCACTCATCAACTACCCTTTGAGAGAAGAAGTGTTGCCGCATTAATAGTCGGGATCTCTGCTTCAACAATTTGCAACAGTTTGCCCTTGTCTTGCTCTCTCCAGCCATTTGGAAGAAATACTCAGCTCGAGGATACTTAATATTTTTAATTAATTTGAAAACCTGAATTAAGTCTCCCTCTTACTCTGCGTCTTCTCAATGAAAATAGTTTGAGCTCTCTCAAACGGTCTTCATATGACAACCCCCATCCCAATGATAAGTTTAGTTGCTCTTTTCTGAACCCTCTATAACGCATGAGCATACTTTTCATAATATGGGAACCATACCCGGCACAATATTCTAGGTGTGGCCTTACCAGAGACCTGTACATAGGTAGCCATATCTCCCTGCTACGACTCTCTAGCCCCCTTTTTTACAAGCTGCCAAACATTGCGCTGTAGGCTTCAGTGTGTTCTCTACAATAATAACAAGTCCCACCAAGATCCACCATCAACTTTCCCAGTGATCTTCTCAAAAATTCTAATAAATTCCTCAAGCATGATCTGCCCTTTCTAAAACCATGCTTCGTGTTCACAATTAAATTGTTATCCTCTAGAAGTCATTTCCTTCATAGTACCTGGCAGTATGGTGAAGATGAAAGCAAAATACCCATAAGGCAGCAAGTTCAGCTAGGACCACTTGTAGCTCGGCTTGCAGCTCCTCCACCATCCTCAGTACTTAGGTGTTGCGTCAGGTTTTTTGCAGTTAGCTTTCTGTCATGGTTGATGCTGGCTGGTGCCAACCTATCCCAGTGGAAAACTGGATGCACAACGTACACTGGGCAACACAAGTGGCCTTCGAGTTGAATGTACAAATGTTCTTGAGAAGTCTGGGTAATAGGTTCTTCGGACTCTTGACTGGAGTTATGCAGCACCCCCTGTTAGCAGGGACAGGCACTAGAGATAGGGCAGCCCCCCTGGAAGCAGGAACAGGTGTTGGAACAGGGCAGCACTCTCATGGAACTGGAACAGGAGTTCGGAAGTATGGCAACTTCTTGGAACTGGAACAGGAGTTTAGAAGTATGGCCACTTCTTGGAACTGCAACAGG
>JAQIWR010002146.1:0-11805 GCA_034695945.1 Glomeris hexasticha
CCCGGGGGGGGGGGACACCAAGGCTAAAAATAGAATGTTGAAACTTGTTTAATGTTCAGTATGGGTCAAGCAACGCATGTTTGAGGCTATGAAAACACCAATGATCTGTATAATTCTCTGAAACAACCAAAACATAGATGCTTTGATGGTAATTACATGTCCGGTATGACTTACAATAAAACAATGATTTCTAATGCTATGGACAAGTTAACACTTTGACTAAAAGAGCTACCACTTTAACGGGTGTACTTGTGTGGTGCATAAAATTATGAACGTACGGACAAAAACCCAAAATTCTTACTGATGTTTCTTTTCCACGGCGTCTATATGAAAGAAGTGAAGCATGGAAAGAGAAGATAGGTGAGAGGCTTATCGCTGTGTTTGGGGAGATCCATGCAGACTCCGTATCTCCACCACCTCTCCAGGAGGAGACACCTCAAGAGGAGGAGCCACCTGAAGAAGAGCTGCTACCTGAACAGGAGGATTTACCTGAAGATTCTGATGAGGAGGGTGCCATGTTGTCACTAGCCAAAAGGGCAAGAATTTAAGAGTGGCAGCATCATGGGAATTTGTAGGGAATAAAGTAGGGGGCAAAGAAAAAGAAAGTAAAGAAAATAAAGAGAAAAAAAGTCTTCAGAAGGACTGAATTTGACCTTTATTGTTGGGCGTCGTAAGGTCTATGAGAAAAACATGTTTTGGACAATGAAATCGTTGTTTGCTTTTGTTTTAAAAATGGCACCAAATTTAAAATTGGAATTTATGAAGAAATTGCGGATAGTTTGGAAACGGTTAGGAATTCGTTGGTACGTCATAGGACCTTTTTTGTTAGACGTTGTGAGTTACATAATAAAAACAAGATTTGCATAGTTAAATCTGCGGTTTTTGGAATGGTGCATCGATATAAACCGATATATCGGTGCATCGATAAGTATCGATATATTGATACACTCGCCGAGCGAAGCGCGGCGACAGGAAAGATCATTGCGGCAGGGCGGGGTCAGCAGGACGCGATTTGGTAGGCGGCGCTCCTGCTAACGGCGACAGGATGCACAAATAGGATATTACCGGGGAGCCACCATTCACCACACATCAAATCAATACTTAGCTCAATAATCATCATCATATGCATCTAACCGTGGCTACCAGGAAAAATATGGCAGGTCTTCGTTTTGACATAGAGGAGGTATTGCAGAAAGAAGTAAAAAAGGTAATGAGTAGTATGGGGGGAACCATCTGAAACTCAAAGGAAGCCGCTGACCAATCAGAGGCAGGCTATGCCCCTTGACCTATTTCGGGCAACCAATCAGGAGTGTCTCCACGCCCCTATTTACTTGGAATTATGACGTCATTGTCTAAAGGCCGATTCACATTGGTACGGCAACGCATGCGTTCAAGGTGCGTCATGCGGCAATACGTCCGGCGGATGGTGCGTCGTGTGCGAACCGGTTTGCGGCAAATTTTTACGTCACCTGATGCGTCGCCGCATGCGTCCGCGCGCGGCGCTGCTGATGCGTCGACCGCATGGCATGTGCGTCGTATTTTTTAGGACAGGAAAGTTACGTCTTCGCACGGTAGTGTGAATGCTTCCGCTTCACGGTGCGTCATTTGCGAGAATGGACGCATGGCGGCGCTGCATATGCAGATGCACGTCACGCGCATGCGTCGCTGCTGCGCGTTCATACGATAGTGTGAATCAGGCTTTTATACGAGCGCCGCGCAGCGTACCTTGTGTCCGTAATTGCGCAGAGCTTGTTTCGCTTTCGGTACGACGATCGATTCGTCGGTCTCCAACTTGAACGAGACGACGAAGGAGTCGGAAACCCAGTGCTTGACCAGGGGCCGCAGCATCTTGGGCACGAGCCGCAGGTGGATGTTCAGCGGACGCGTCGACTCGATCTTGTGAGTGGCCTGCAACGCGTACGGTACCCGTTTTAAACTTTTGCCATTTACCCGACGGACGAACGACGGTTACGGGAAGACGTGCCATCTCGACGGACGGGATGTAGAAGTCGGACACCGCCGCCGCGAGGTAAAGCGCGGCCCGCGGACCGAACGCGGCCAACGCTTCGGTGCAAGCGCGCAACAGCCACAGGTAGTCGGTGAGCGTGGTGAACGGGATTTTGAGCAGACGACAGCTGCTTTTCGCCTCTTCGTACCTTTCCAGTAACGGCAGCAGTTGCGGGGTCTTGTCGGCAGTCACTGCGTTCAAATCGTTATCGTACAAAACGGGGCATAAATGATAAGGTGTTGTATTTGCCAAAGGACCTAGACAGGAACTCTACACTACATGATGGTCGTTTCCATATATGGGTACCAAGGAGTATTATATACCCTGTATGGTGGTAGTTCCGGTGGCATCGGTGGTGACTGCGAGCGCATCGAAGACGTTTTCGGGTGGCAGATGCCGACTGAAAGGTTGCAGGGATTTGAGCCGGTGCAGAAAGACGACAGCGTAGCCGTGCTCCAGAAAGTACCTGCATGGTGGACAGGAAACGAGTGTTGACATCAAGAATGGAGGTACTACATGCAGCTAGACATATTATATTACTCTGCGGACGAGGCTCCCCTGGTACCGGAACTGAAGTTGTCCACGAAACGAACCGTATTCAGCTCCAATGGCACCGATGTTCCTCCGGACTGTAATAAGTGTACAGTTTTGAATATGCGCGCGGATTTTTTGAAGGCGAAAATGTTGCCAAACCTACCGTGACGAGAACGACGTCGGTAGATAGCGGCAGATGTTTTTCGCAGAACTCGTCCAAGTCTTCTTCGATCTGCCGCAAATTGGTTGGCGCCGAAGTCGACGCGTAAAACGATTTCCAGTCACCCTCTTCGCTCATCCTTAATCTTGTTTTTAACCGCTAAATACTCGCTACGATTTCCACACGAACCGACGACCGAGCATTGAGCTGGACACTTGGACGCTGTATCCGTGATGAGTAGTATTTGGGGCCTCCGCCGCTAGGTGGCGAGCTTATTCGAGAGAGTTTCGAAGACGAACCCGAACCGCACGCCACCTGGCAGTGGAGGCCCCCAACGCGTTCGCGATGACTCGTCGCCGTAGCGCTCTACGATTGGCCGTACTCTCAACACGAAGGGCTGCGGACGGCACGGCTTGAAGGAAATTGCGAAATCGGATGGACCTCGCGCGATTGGTTAAACGCCCGCTGTTACAACAGCTGTTGGTGACGTCACTAGATGGGGCGGGGCTTGTCAGTTTTCTCCCAGGCTGTTCCGGTGCGGTTAGATAGCTGGTTAGATCAACGCCCTAGCCCCGTCCGCGATGTCCGTATCGGCGATCGGTGCTGGAAAACGGCTGTTTTTACGTCGATGAGGCTTCCGTGGCAACTAGATCCGCTCGATCCCATGATTTTCGACGATCGGATCGACGTGCAGTCGCGAAATTAGATCGGCAAAAGCGCGTCCAGTACGTCATGAAACCCGACAAAGGTAGGACTAGAATTTTTTCTATCCTAATTCCGAGTAAAATTGCGACATTTCTCCGCTCCATTTTCATCTGTCCCTTGAGAAAACTACGTAACAGCTGTCGTGTAAAAGTACTTACAATTTTGTACTTACAATTTTGTAGTTACCATTGTAATAATTACATTCCAGTTGCGGGTTTTGTTCGTCGGATGACCCTTTTTTTAACATCCGGGGTCATGGGCAGGATGCACGTTTCCAGGCGAAATGCATCATCTGTGCAATAAGCATTGAGTAAATTTTGTACTTCGGGGGAAAAATGTCCTTTTAAGGTGCGCTATGCCAGTTGTGGCAAACGGATTTTATTTACGTTCCCATGCATTATAACGATTTTGTCTGCGGTAAAATGGTAAAACGTCTATAATCGATCTGTCAAGAATGGCATTGGAGCTGCTTCGATGACGTCACGACCGACGATATAAATCTTTTCGCCCTCCTCTTTCTTCTCCTATAATTGCGTAGAAACGATGCCTAAACGGATTTTATAAATGCCCATCCGGCCCCTCAAATGCCCCCCCCCCCCTCCCCCTACCAGCATGATGCAACTGCACGTTTCGGCGCGACCTTGTCCCGCGTCCCGTTCGCCGCCTCCCGTTTGACCGCCGCCATTTACGTCGACGCTCGTGACGACGAACAATTTTTCTCAATTTTCGTCCACTCTTTATTTTCTCCTTTTTTTTTCATCGTGAAATTGCGTGTAGGAGGTACGGAGAAGTATAAAGAAGTAAGAGGGGGATTGTGGGCGTGGTGTCGATGATTGCGAAATATTGCGAAATATTATTAATGGAAATGAAGGTTCCGAACAGCTGTTGCGCAAACGAAAACTCGGGGCTGTCACTCGGCTGGAGAACCTGGAAAATTCAGAAATTTGAGGATTTGCCAACACGATGGATATGCTGATATTTTGCAAATTGCCAACAAATATTGATGGGGATTTATAAATGCTGGAACGAATATTTATAAATGGTAATCGGTTAGTTCAGCTGGTTGCAATTAGCGATTCTTATTTCGGGGCAAAGTTCGTTTATGCAGCTGAAATTGGGACAAGACTGTTGTATGTATATTCTTGTTGCGATGCAATTTCGCCTTGAAAATGGCGGATTATGTAAGCGCTATAATCGTTGCAAATGTTTATTTTCCCGTTATTTATTTGGCCGCGTTCACAAATGATCGGTGCAGTCCCGTTTAGCAACTCCGACGGAAATGTCACCGAAAATAAGGTTTTCGGTTGCCGAATGACCGATTCTCTTCGCACCGATGTTTTATGGACGCGGAAATGTATTTTACCGAATCGATAAACCCGGGTTTCTATTTATAGATGGCTGCAATCGTAGTCCAGTGAGGGGGCCGTGCATTATGTTTGTATGTCATGGGGGTTTTATGACGACACAGATGCGCAAGATGCGTGACGTCACATCAGCTGCTCGCTGCTAACCTGCTAACAACCTTGCTACAAGTGGGCGAGGGGCCAACCCCCCAAAAACCCACCACCTGGCTCTTCGCAAACTCGCGCAACAAAAGTGTTTTGTGTTTATTTTCAAATTCCTCCACCTTTTGCAAAATACTGCTTTTGGTGCCACTTAGGGCGATAATTCTTTCGCCTGCCGGTGGTGGCGCCTATGTTGCCCCTATACGTCTATTTAGTGTCATTTTCTTCAATTAAAAGGTAATGGGGTCGTTGTATATATAGGGTGATCTTTTGGTCTTGTAAACCGGCGATAACGAACTTTTATATTTTACATATTATCAAAGGATCGATTCATCAATTATATATCCGTATACGATTGCAAAAAGTCTAAATGTTTGCGGGATGCGTTGAATCGGTAGCAAGCTATGTTCATAAAAACGTGGTGCAATTTGAGTTTCAAGGTTTTCTCTTCAATTTTTAGATGGAACAGCCACGCTTGAGCTGAAACGCACGTGTTGTTCGTTTCATTTCTGCCCCAAATGTGGGTCACGGAGTTGAAAAGTTGTTTATTTCGACGTTGAATTTGAAAATTGGACCCGGAAATTGTAAACGACAAAATGTTCCACCACATGACCGGGAATGCTTCTCGCATCCGATAACAGGTGGCGCACCGAGAAACGCTGTCGATTTTTATAGGCGAGCGACGTGCCGACGTCACCGATTTCTTTTCGTATCGTCCGTGACGTCACTAAATGGTTTTGCTCGAGTTTCGCAAGTTGGCGATTCAATTTTGCTCCAGATTCGATTTAATGCCGAAATGTAGGTCTTATTTTTGTGTTCGTTGTTGTTACAGTAGTGAACTCGACCGGAAACGATATACCGTATATGTAGTTCACTCTCTGTTTTATTGTATGGCATGCCAACGAGTGCGCGAACTTTTTTACCCCCTTTTATCTGCGTGTTACTTTGTATTGAACGTGCGAAAAGCGAGATAACCGACTTCTATACAAAGTGTATTGTAGAGTACAATACGATGACCTCGGGAAAGAAATTTATCGAGAGAGAAGGGTTGAAGTTCTCCCGCAAAATATACATTTTGAAAAATAAGTCCATGGGGATAAATCGAAAGCGTGAATTGTGGGTCAGAAAATGCGCGTGGAAAGCGAATTGAACCGAACAAAATGTGCAGAAATAGGTCAACTGGGGAATTATTTCCGCAGAAAGTTTGTATAAACACATTTGTATTTCGAACACGCGTTTGATTCGGTTTGCAAAATGTGCTCTGCAAACGGCGCATCGATTGAAGTGAATTTGCATATGCAGATGTAATCGGCAGAAAGAGTAAAATGCACTTTATTAGGGGTTTTCTTCTATAATCCTGCTTGGATGGAAGAAGCGGAAGTTGGTGCGCGAACATGGCGGACGTCGGCTGCGTGACGTCACGACCGGCTGGAGGAATTTTTGGAGATGGGGGAGAGTGGCGGAGAGTGGTGTCTCCGTCTGACCCCGGGGGGCGAAGGGAGGGGGGAAAAAACCCCAGACAATGACGTCACAGGGGCACTACTTCCCTACGGTCAGCTGACGAGGTGGGGCACCTGTTTTTCGGTCGTCTGGCAAAAACAAATTTACAAACTTTTCTCCAAGTTCTCATTGCAACAACGGGGAATTCGGAATAGGAGAATATGATGTCATTTTTAGGACCCCAACTTGGACGCGAAACTGCATAAATGAAGGAATCGATTAGTTCATATGACATTATCGAAATTTGGGATATTTACAGCTGCCACTTCTCACGACGATTTTTTAATAATTAACAGTTGTATCGATGTACATTTCAAGAATGTGTGCGAAAACAGTACGATTCTATGACGTAGTTATAATTTCAATGGTTATTGCTGTTGACGGATGACGAGCGATGCAAATGTTTGGGTCGTCTACATTTCTCAAGGCCGTTGTTTTGAACGAGTTCGTTAACTCGTTGCGGTTTGGTGCGCCATAGTATTACTGGCAAATGCCAATGGCCCTGTCTACCTTACCCGTCCAACCCTCACCACCACCCATCTACTATTTTTTCTTCTTCTTTTACCAGCCAAACAAAGACACCATAGAATAAAAAACCGGGCAAAATGGCGACTCGGTTGGATTATGATACAACAATGGCACACGCTTTAAATGTGAACTGAGAGGGCGTGGCCAATTAACTGTTGTCTCTCGTTTTGGCGAATCGTGGCTGTCCAAAGGTGGCGAGTCTCCGTTTTAACCGAATAGCGAGGTGGGTCACAGCCCGCTTTTACCGCCCTGTCAGTTCACCTTTAATTGATCGTCGTGACAAATCCAGATGGGAGAGTCTAAAACGTGTCTTTGTTTCGCATCATCACCTCATTTCTTATTGTTGGCGGCCATTTTATAATAAGTATAATAACGGGCGTTTAGGATTTGATATACTAAATTGATTGGGAAAATGGCCGAACGTATAAATGCGTTATGAATTAAAATTACTTATAAATAAAGATACAGTGAAGGCATGCAGTGTTCAGAAATGACTAGTGGGTGGTGACGAGTCGATGACCCAACTGAGGGGCATTTTATGTAGATATTAAAAGGAAAGAAACATATACCGTATTTCCTCGAAAAGAAGCCTGATTCATGTAGTATAGCCTGGCCTCTAATATAAGCCGGGTCCAAAAACCGAAATTTTAAATACTGTCCATGGCATGTATTTGCATTAGAAGGCGACCTCAAGTAGTGGCCTGGCCTTGAATATTAGCCTGCCAAAATCTCGAGGAAATACGGTACATGTGTCACAAGTCGCGTGACTGGTGACGTCATAGAGGTGATGCAACACTCGTTATGTTTTGCGGAATACGATGATGAATAAAGTTCATGGCGACTTCTACGAAATATCCATAATCCGGGCCAATCTGTACTAAACTGAAAAATTATACTGGATTTTCATTTTGCCCTCTAAATGCTTCAGATATACCGGAACTCTGTCTTTGTTTTTATCTTGGTAATTTTTTTACGTATCTTTTACATTCAGGTTTGATTGTTTTGTTAGGTAACCGTTTGTAACTTTATTATTCAAATACAACGTCATTTTATGGCTTGGATAACGATAAGTAAATATCACTGCTAATCCTGGAAATATGCTGGAATTTTCGTATTAAAGGGACAGTCAAGTCAACGAAAAATTTTTAACATGTTATTCGGCGTGATAAACTATAGAGAATGGCTATTTGGTATGTTAACCAATTCGCAATGGTTAACCGTCGAGAAGGATTTGTCGATGGAACTCTTTCTTTACGCGGATTGACGGCCAAATCACCCATGGGGGTTGAGATATAGAACGTAACGCCTGATATCGAGCGGGCGAAACGACCGTTACGACGGCATCTGGCTGTCACCGTCAATACACGGTTTTGCTAATACTGAAGCGCCACCGCATGGAGTAGTGCTAAAGCTCGCTGAGGAGCAAGTTCGTTGCTGGGCAGATAGAGCTACGAGCAATGAGCTGTATTTTGAGAGTACGATCGACATTAATTAATTAATTAATCTCGATTGTTCGCCATCCGATCTCCCAAACTGCATTTGGTACCTCTTATGACGTTTTTTGTTATTTATGTGTGATTTCAGCCGCGATATTGTGTAATTTTTAACAGCTTTCGTGACGGCGAGACGATACTGAACAGGATCGAATATTCGTCCAAGATCGAATACTGCGTTATTCCCGTGGTTATTCACTGCTTAATTTAGAAACCGTCAATTTAATGAATAAATACAATAAAAATGTTTACTGCATATCTTATTTTAACTTATTGCTCTCGTTTTCAATATGAATCGCACGATTCCTTTGAGTATTAGTTGTTGAAAACATCAGATTCGCACATCTCCCAATGTAATTTGAATGAGCAGATGCTCCTCTGGAATATGCTGGTAGACGGCGCCACCAGCGAACCTATGACCATATATGGGCAATGGCAAAACCGTGTATTGGCTGCTCCCCTCCGCCAAAGCTTGGCCAGGCGACGTTGCGAACGGGGGAATGCGTGCGCTGTCGAGCACAGCCCCGGCCCATGTACTCTCCACTGCCGTTACTTATAACGGCTGTTGAATTTGCTGTCAGCGTACCTTTTTCGAATTTCATTTATAACTCGTTAACCATTGCGAATTAGTTAACATACTGAATAGCCATTCTCTATAATTTATCACTCTGAATAACATATTAGGTTTTTTTTGGAGACTTGGCTGTTCCTTTAAAGTTCACTAGACTACAACTTAAAATCAAGTAGTACTGCGTACGTAAATTAAAATAAATGTTTCGTTTCTTTTAAAGGAGAACTGACACCTTATTTAAAAAAACCAAGTTAAGCATTGCGAAACGTGGAAAACATAGTGAAATTTTCAATTATTAAATTGTTAAAAAAAAGTTGTCAGCAATCTAAGCGAAGTTTTGTAGCTCCGCCCATTTATTCGTTAAAATTCGGTTTGAGGTGTTTGCCAACTGTTGATCAGATGTCCAACTATACTTGTATTGCAATTTCATCGAAGTTTTCCTTCACCGAGAACCGCAAACAGAGGATTATTCATTATGAGCGTGCCCGACAGTGGGTGTGGCTAAAACTACCGAACTGCGTGCCGACAGGCCAATAGCAGCCGAGACGGCACACAAAATCTACCTTTTCGAGCGCAGATTACTCAAAATCCACGCAGCCAAAAAATTACTTACAAATGCAGCGAGTTCTCACTTCTTCCAGTTCCCAAAAACACCAGTTTTGTTACAATCTAAATTCGAGATAAGGGAACATTCCCAAATTACGTCATCACATTTAGGGGGGTGGGGGTTCATTGAGGAATGACCACTGATGATGAAAGGGGGGGTGGGGGTTGATAAACGATGACATCACTGGCCTGAAACAAGGGAAACTAGCAGTAAATTATCAGGAATGGCTGTCTCCAGTTTGGGAAGATGCTTGAAGGAAGAATTAAAGTATCAATATTAGTTTTTAAATTTGAAAATAAGCACATTTATCAAAATCAATTGGGAGTCGAAGGTCCTGAGTGCATTTTTTGAAATTCAATATAAAATATGAGGGGGTACTTGGAAGATGACGGTGATGTCCTACTAGAGGGTGGGGGTACGGTGGAAAATGACACATGAAGATGAAAGGGGGAGGATGTCAAAAATCTTCAAAAATGTGATGACGTTATTTGGGAATGTTCCCTTATTGTAAATGAACTGGGTTTTTTCGAACGAGCTTCTGAATATAGTGAGTATAATATGTAATGTGTTTCATTTAGATCGGTGATGTATAAGTGGAATGAATAGCGAATTTCTAAAATAACCTGTGTAGTATTTTGTTCTAAGCAATTTAAAAGAGGAACACAGAAATAAAAAAAAACGAAATAACTCAAGGTGTCAAAAAATATATATTTACCAGTAATAAGAAAGAATTCCAGGATCTTAAGGACAACAAAAAAATTCCAGTATAATTTCAGGATAGCCAGGATTACCAGTAAATGTAGACACCCTGTAAAAAACAAGTACCTAGGTTCTAACCTCTTTTTGTAATAAATTTCGTTAGGCCTAATTTTGCGTTCGAATATCGCTTTATAGCTTGTGCTAAATATAATTAAACAAGAATTATACAATGACTTACTTTGTTCGCCACATGTTCATCCGTTTTCCGTTGCTGGATCACAGTTATTCAGATGTACGCTGAAACCCAAGCTGAAACCAGCCACTGTCGATTTGCGAGTTGCAACCGCCATATTCAAAATGCCTTGGTGGGCGTGGCTACGATATCGATATATCGATATCAGACTCTTGCAAATGACGTCACTGTCGATATTTGCCTACATATTGGATGACAAAAAATGCAGTTATATTATCGTGGAATATGTTGCTGCATGCATGCAAGGTTTCATGCTAATAACAATAACGATATTGCAAACAATATTACCTAACGCAACAAACTTGCTCATAAAATGCTTTGTTTTGGAGTAATTAAATTATACGGCAATAACGCCACAAAAGTGTAAATGAATGTACTGAACAACAACTTATTACTGACATAATAGTATAATATCAACAGAATTTTATTGCGTAACATATTACGAAGAGCTTTGATCGCAATCCATGAAAACAGTTATACATATTAAACAATTGCGGAATAATTTCTTAATATCAAGCTAGGTTAGCATGGTAAAGGTCATAAAACTGGTTTTTATTTTTAATAAACAATTGTTAAAATTTTAATAACGTGCACACAAAAATTATAGCTCAAAGCTGTTATCCCATATTACAGCTACAGATAATTTTCTATCCTATTGAATTCGTTCTGAGACGAGCGAACATCATATCGATTTCATTTTTAACTAGCCGCAGCATTGCACAATTTGCAGAATTCATGCAACTTGAAACACCTTGTATTTGTACCGTTTTATGAATGAATGAATTTTATTCTTTATCCCCCTTTCGGGGTATTAGAAGAGGTTACAAAGATAAAGAAAAATATTTCAACTTATCAATACTCTTGACTACGAGTCGCCCTGGTTAGTAACCTTCCCCGTGTGCGCCCCCTGCAATTTTACCTTCATCCTTCCCAGCAGACTCCCCCAACTCCCTCCCTCATCCAGCATCACTGCCAACTTTCCACCCCTCTCAACCAGCAAAAGGCATTCCTCCACAATATGCTTCATAGTCTCCTCCCCCACCCCACACATCCTACATTTCTTTTCTTCTGCCCCCCTCCAGTATTCCGCCGCTTTTCCCATCGTTCCCATTCTACCTTCCGCAATACTTCTAATATCTCTTATTTTCCACCCTCTCTTTCTCAAGTACTCTGCCCCTCTCCCTTTCGGTCTTATCACCCCATACCCTGGATTAAACTTTGAATTTAATATTTTCTCCTCTC
>JAQIWR010002147.1:0-11800 GCA_034695945.1 Glomeris hexasticha
CATTATCGGCGATCTACCATTTTGATAATACTCCTCTACAGCAAACGCGCAATGCTTTTCCGTCCAAGTCATAATGTAAATTTAAAATTGCATTAACTCAGCTCTCTAACGGCACCATCCCCTTGGCTGTACTCCCACCCTACCCCTAACTACGCTCCTCCAAAATAGGGGACTCTGCACTGGCGCACCCTGTATAACACAATGTATTTTTCAAGGGACCAAAAGCTTTGTTATATCCGGGTGTTCATTATAACCAAGTTTGTTATAAACGTGATTTACTTTATAAGTAGTTAAATTTACTTGCCCAAGCCAAAGTTTGAAGAGGCCGATGAGAGCATATGAAAGAAAAATACCGTAAAGTTCCAAATACAATCCAGTCTCCAATTAAAGCCCGGTTTCCAATTGAAACAAAGTCATTTTGGTCTGACAATGGTTAAAAGCCGGTTCCGAGCTCCCAAATTGTTTTCGGAACAGCTTGAACTCCGTTTGTATAAGCACCATTATATGCTCCTGCAGGAACTGCCATGGTAGTTGTCTCGCTATTCATTCCGATGCATGTGTAGGTAATTTTTGCTAACTTGAGTAATTTTGCGCTTGTAATTAAATTCAATCAAATGTTAGATTGCTATAAAAATGTCAATTAAAAGCATATGGTTAGTTGGTTAAATTTGGCATGGTGTTCTGAAAAGTTGTTTTTGGTGCGGATGACTATTTCAATGTTGTCTGGTATGTCTGTATGTGCATGCAAATGGCACGGTCTAACTTAAACATATGTGCCCAATCACTCGTAAAACTAGCAGGTCATCTGACTTGAATTTCAAAATTTGATCACCGATTTTCAGTACAAAGAAATAAAAGCCTGTCTCGAAGAGAAGCTGGGTTTCTATTAGACGCCTGGTATTAAAATCCTAAATTTGAATATAAGCCATGGATTATATTTGGATATTATTGGTAATTGAATTCTGCCTTCTGCATCCATTGTGATTTGTAAAACCTATATTAACCTTTTTTCCCTTGAAAATAGATATAAAAGCCTATAATTTTTATGACAGACTATTTTTTTAGACTATATTTTAAATTTATTTGGCTACGACCCCTGTGTTTAATTACAATTCATTGTATGAAATTAGTTTAATGGAATTACAGAAAATTTAATTAAAAAATACTGTTATATTATAAAATTAAAATTAATTTAAAAAATATTACAACATTAAAATTAATTTAAAAAAATATTGCAAAATTAAAATTAATTTACAAAATATTACAAAATTACAATTGAATTTTAGAATATCCCGAAATTACAGTGAAAAAATACTACAAAATTACAATTGATTTTAAGAAATATTCAAAAATTAAAATTGAAGCGATACTAAAACGGTTGATCGAATTTGATCCCGATTTGTGGATTAGATTGATCAAATCTAATCCCAAAACTGTGCCTCAGTCTTCTTTTTATTCAAATTGTCCGCCATGCTGTTGCACTTATCGAAGGGTATGGAAATCAACTGAGCAATCAAAGTTGCTTTGCGAGAGAAACCAGTATCTTCATACTGTTTATTTAATTCATCTCATACTGCCATCACAGAACGCACTGGGAGATCACGAATCTCAACGTAAATATGTGGTTTTACAGCCATATAAACTTTAGAAAACGCCCTTTACGCCTTTACAGAGTCATCTGTTTCAGTCTTTGTGCCTTCAACAAATCCCTACATCCTTATCAACCGGAACCATTTCCATTGCTAATTTCCATTCATTGTAATTTAATTGACCATCTAATATGTAAATGGTGTGCATCCTTGGTTAAGCACGGGATTGGCCATTGTCGATATGGTTCCTTTGTCTTTCACTCACTAGGGTGTGGTCTTCAGTTTTTGATGAAAACACTCGGCACTTCTGTTTAGAAGAGAACACAGTTTCCCTCGCACTTGATGTGAAGCCCACTCCGCAACTGAATACAGTTCTTATGATCTTAGGCCAATAACCTGTTGAAGCCGTAATTGTTTGGAAATAAGGTTGAGTACTAGAAACTATAAAAATTATGCACACATTATAGTTTATTTCAAAACGACACTTGCTACATAAACCAAGCTGAGGCATGACCGTTGCGACCCTGAGGTCAACACTGTTAAACGGATGATGCGGAAGTTGTATCATAACTGATCTCATCAGGGACCAACCAGCATAGGCCACGCCCTTAATCAAATAGGGCACGCTTACTAAACATTAAACCGCGCCTACTTATTTCCTTATCTGGTGGATGTAAAAGCAGTACATGCTTAATTCCGGTAAGTGGAGTTTAGAGGGTGGAGAAGGTGAGTGGGGAAACAGGATATTACATCACTTCCGGTACCCTCAATTACACTTCTTTACTACTATCACTAAAAGTGAGCCAAGGACTTTTTATCCACCCTTAATACTGTATATGTACATGTCTTAATCACGCTCAAATTTATTTGGTACATCACCGACAAATGTGACGCTATCAAAATCTATAAATTAACATATACTTTTAATGTTGACGAGCTCATAATACCCGGCATTGCCCGGGTTTTTCAACAGTGCCCAGGGAACCAGGGAAGGTGGGAGGCTACATCACCCATACCCACCTGGCACCACCTCTGTGCCAAGCTGACTCACCCGCTCCGCAGCGCGGGAGGTGGTGATTCAGTTTGGCTAAGAGGTGGTGCCGGGCAGGGAAAACCAACTGTTAATGACACGACGGAGAGGTTTTGGGGTTTTTACGCGTTGAAGGGGGCGGGGAAGGGGGTCATGTGACCCCCAGTGACCTGGGTTACGAAATTCCGTGTCACCCTGCGAAGGTTTCAAGTCGATGGCATGAAAATTGTGGGAATACATCGTGGCAGACACGCAGACAGACAGACAGACACTGTCATTTATTGATATAGATGTGTCAACAAATTGGAGATTGCAGTTTTGAGATGTCTGTTCACATTCCTGGATATGAATGGGTAACATTGATTAATTACAAATATTTCATGTTTAAGAAATCTACTTTAAAGGAGAACTGTCAGGGTATTTTTCGTCATTTTTGATTGCAAAGACAATCAGGTCATTAAATTGGTCTTGGACGGCAAAATAATCTGGCAGGTTGTGAATTTTTTCGGCTGCAGGGATGTTGAGCAATTGCCATTCAAAGATCGGCAAAGTGTCCGAATAACGCCCGCCTATTGGTCGGCCGGATACTTACCCATCGCTCAAGCCACGCCCATGGCCGGGCACGTTCATAATCCTCTATTTACGGTTCTCGGAGAAGGAAAACAGCAATTTCATTGCAATACTGGACAACAGTTGCCAATGCAACAATCGCACTACGTTAACGTTTTGCACCTCAAACTGAATTTTAACGAATAAATGGGCGGAGCTACAAAACTGTTCTTAGATTGCTAATAACTTTTTTAACATTTTATAAATGAAATCTGACTTTACCACCATTTTTTTCACTATGTTGTCCGTGATTGATTGTATCACTTAGGATATTTTTGGAAGGGGTCAAAGTTTTCCTTTAATGTTTTTTCAAGTTTGAATAATATAAATTTCCTGACTTGGAAACAACTATTTTTATTACAGAAAATGATTGTATTATTTGTCTTTGTTGCTCTTGAATATAGCTGAGAATAATATATTGCTTATGAATGACTATTGGAAATTAATATTCTGATGTACAATTTAATTCTGCATCAATAGAACAACCAGATTTCTTAACAAAAGCATTCTTTTCTGTATTAGACAAATCAGGCAATATTGTCTTCCCTAACATGTATATATAGTCAGCCTACTCTACCTGTTCCACGCTCATGCAAATAATTATGTGTAATTACCAAAGCGTTCTTTTGTATTTTTAATTGACAGGAGGGGGGAGGTAATTAGTTGTCCGGCTGAGTGCATGATTATTTGCATGAGCGTGGAACAGGTAGAGTTGGCTGACTATATACTCGCACTGCTCCGAATGTTCTAAGCCTAATTAAACGATTAGCTAAAGCTCTATTACTCCTTTAATTGGACATTAGGGAGAAAGCTGGTGTGTTTAATGAGGTGACGTCATAAATCTGGTTCTCCTCCTCATGTGCAATTAACAAACAATAATGCGTTTAGCTAATTGTTCAATTGCGCTTGGAACATGCGGAGCAGTGCGAGTGCAAACTTTGCCATTGGATGCTTACTTTTTCAATATTCTCTACCTTTTGTGATATATGGCATCGTTAACCCCCATATACACTTCGTGACATTCCCTAAGTAGTGAACAAGAATTATTATCTTGTATTGCCATTTAGATTTGATCACTGACTTTATTTGCCATGTACACAGTTAATGCAATTCAGTTGTCTTATGAAGATGTGCCTTCTTAAAATCTGCATTGGTACACCTTTTTGCACCAGTGATCAGATTTAGCAATAGGTATATTCTTATATATTGTTAATCTCAAAAACGAATGCAGACCTATTCCATGCTAAGCCTAGCAAATAGTTGCATTTTGCATGGTGCATCAATTTGTGGTGTTGGATGTCATATCAGTTTCTTTGTACAAAGGTTGTGTGCGAAAAATAAATTATTTTAGAAGTTCATCAATTTTGTTTATGTCATCATGAAAAACGTGATATGTTACCCATCAAGGACAGAATAAAAAAAAATTTGAAATGTTCAATGATTTATGCATAGCGTTGACAGGATTGATGTTAGTTGTCTTTACATATTTTTTTTCAATTTTTTGGATTAGATATTTAATGAGTTACACCCCGATGCCAAACGGACTCGTCAGTCCAATCAGAGTGCACTTTTGGAAAGATAATGCATTTCATACAGATTTTGCTCTAAACCACAGCTGTGGAGATGATCAAACCGGTTTTATATTCAAACTGATGTTACATAAGAATCTAGTAAATTGTACAAAATCATTCTCAGTAACATAGAACAGTATATATTTATTGAAATCAATATCGAACCGTATGGAAGTCAACAAAGCATGAAACACACAATCCGACATTGCACTTTATGCACATTGTTCTCCCCTGACTTATGCAAACTTCATGAGCACATCTCCTTCTGCTTCCATTTGTGCTGGCAACAAGATGACCATATCCATCATATCGGATGTCATCTGAAATCCTAAAATATTTACAATGTGTGAATTACGACTAAGCTAACTCAACGGTCTTATTATCGTTTACCTGTTCCCAGTTGAACTTGCTATATTTTTCGAAGGACGTCCAACATACTTTGGCAGGTTGATGCTTCTGGTGAGGTATGTTTGTACTACTGATCTTGTGAATTGCAGCTTTGTGATATCAGCTGCTCCAGATCGCTTACAGACAACCCAAGCGTTGTTTATACAAACATCTACGAGCCAGGTGAATATTGGCCACCACCACTTTTTCCCTTTCACATTGATGCGATGTCGAGCTATATTCTCATCCATGAGATCAGTGCCACCCATGAACTCATTGTACTTTGCTATTAGTGATGGACGTCCGATTTGCACAATCATCTTCTGCGCAGAAGAGTAACGCTTGGTTCTTGTAAGCGGAAAACAGAATGGCACGTTGACATCACAGTAACTACTGAATTATCTTTCCATCGGGCTATGATTATTCCTTCCTTTTCACTCTTTTGGTAATCATGCGAACCACGATCCATTTTTTTCATTGCCTTTGTAGATGTCAAAGGACATTCCTTAGGAATACGGTTTTCCCTTACTGTGCCAGTGCCATGCAACCCGCGGGACTTCAAATGATTCAGCAAATAGATGCTCGTAAACAGGTTATCGAAGTATAATTGGTATGGCAAATGACCCTTTGCGATCTCCAGGTTGTCTATCATGGTTACGAGAGGCGCCGCAGCTTTACCAAATTCCACCTCATATTCAGCGTTGCCTGTTATGCTCTTGCCTTGATATATTTCAAAATCCACAAGATATCCACTCGGGGTATTCAGGCACCAAGCTTTATATCCAAATCGGATTGGTTTTCCTCGAATAAACTGCTTGCATCCATGGTGTCCATAATATGCAATCATCGACTCATCATATCCTAAGCATTGTTCTGGTTGAAAGTGTAGCTTGAAGGAATTTCTAACATGCTCGATGAGTGGACGCAATTTTGCCAACTTGTCCTTTGGATCCAGTTTAGTATTGTCAGCACAATGAATTGCTCTCGATATTTGGAGAAATCGATCTCTCCGTATTGCATTCACAACCATTTCATTTTTCATGTCCAAATCCTGATCCCAGTAACGTTTTATTCCAGGAAGCCGATTATATCCAGACAGTAATAGAACACCAATGAAGGTGCGAATTTCATCACTAAATATCATTGGAATAGGATTGTTCTGTGATTGTGTGTAGATCATTGGTTGTTAGATCAGGAATGCGTACATAGCATCCGTGAAGAAGAGCTCAAATATTTCAAGTGGTGTTTTTCCTCGGTACAGTAAATAGTTTGCATCAGGGAAACAGGAAGTTGACATTTGAAGGTCTTCTTTTATCCATTTCACTTTTTCCCGCAGTGTTCTTTTGAATTTCTTGACAGGCGGGTTATCACCTTTATTATATAAATTAATTTATTTTTTTAAAATATGGAATTATTGATAAATTTTTTATTACCATTTGACCTGCATCCTGCTTCATGATCCACTCCAATGCGTTCCATGTTCATGAGAACCAATTCAGCACCAGCTCTGAGTTGGCGACCGGACAAATTGTTTATTGTTACGCCAAATTCATCATCTCCAGAATCTTCTTCTGATTCAATGCGGAATTCAGGTGGCTCAATAAATACTTCTCTTTCTGGTTCATCATTTTCCTCCAAATATGCTACTGCATCATGGACTGAAAATATGCAAAATTTGATAATTTTGAAAAACACATGCAGCACATAATGGTACTAAATACAGTTAGTAATAACTACAGTAGAGAAATCATTCACTTTTCTATTAATTACAATTTAGCAATAACTATATTCAAATGAATTATAATTATAAGCTGAAAAATTAATTTTGCAAAAATGACTATCAATAGGACTAACGATGCCAAATGGCATCAGCTGCATATCACAGCACAAAGCTCAATTACAAACACATATTTGGATAATATGATGTAACAGTCTCTTATATAACAAGATAAGGGTGCAGATTGGATCAATTTATAGCATGTTTAATATTCAGTAAGACAGAAAAGTTGAACTTACGAGGAGCACATGTTCTAGCTGCAGCAGTCACAGAAAGGTGTAAACTACAACCGCTACTGGTAGCGGTAGTTGTTACTGGGGTAGAACTTAAATGTGACGGATTAATAAAATGGAGATTCAGCTATCTTTTGAATCAAGATTCATGTTTTTATATGGTGTAGATATGGAGCTATAAATTATTTAAAATATAGGAATTAAGCGATGCCATATGGATTCATCAGTCCTTGATGGGATATACATACTATGTGGCTATCATTTATATGTATTCTACAGACTGACTGGCGCAGCCGTGTCGCTTGCCTTATATACGCGCGGGTTGGGCGAGTCCACTTGCGTGGGGATCGCCCAAGCGCTTGATCGTAGCGCCACTAGCGGGAGGGGGAAGCGACGCGCCATGGTGACGCTTTCTTTAGCGGAGTTCAACCGTAGTTGTTTCGTTTCCCCGCTAGGGGATTGTCTATAGCTCGTTGCTATGGCAACAATCCGTCACGCGCTACGTCATCAAGGAGGAGGAGTTTGAATAAAAAGACAACGGTTGTGAACCGGGTCGTTACAACGTCAAACATTCACCAATTGCTTCATTATGCGAAAGGGATAAAATGCTTTGGTCCATCTTGGAGCAGATCAGCTTTCCCATTTGAAAATAATAACGGAATATTATTGAAACTGATCCCTGCATCCAAGGGTGTGCCGATGCAATTGGTTAACAGATACATGTTCAAAAAAAATGGTAAATGCCAAATACCTATCGAAGCAAAATGGCAACATATGTAGTCGGGTTCACGAGGCATTGGAAAGTCTACACTGCTATGCTGTATTGAAAAATTGCAAAGTAATTGTTGAATGTGATGTATCCATTTATCTGTTAGGGGTTGCGCTGCCCATATTGTTATCAACTGCGGAACAGAATGCATTTCTTTCGCGGACAGGTCGTGTGGACCTGAATAATGTAGAGCAATACTGTAGGATCGTAATAAAGAACACATTTTTGCACAGCATATACCACAGCGAAATGTATACCTACGTTGAAAAAACTAACAACACTATCATCACCGCATTTGAAAACCGGTTCTTTATTATTAAGAAATTCTTGGTGTATCGTGATAACAATGATATCATTACCTGTGGTGCTCTTTGTCAAGAGATAGTAACAGCAAATGAAAATGTAACCCTGCCAAACCATATTTTAAAATGTGAAGTACGGTACCTCCAATTGAGCAAAACATTGTTTTTCTGATGGCTGTCGACATAAGCAGAATTTGTCTCTTAATTGATTTAGGTGGTGATAAATATGTATGCAAAGTACCTAATGTGTATGAACAAGATTAGAAACTAAAATTGTGTTGTTTTTTGAATTAAATACATTAGGGGTTGTAAATGCATATTGTTTATTATTTTGATTGCGCAACACAATAACATACATACAATTTTATGTAATATATATTTTAAAATCCATAGCAATTCTGGTATGTAAACAAATTCTATATAATTATGCATCCTTCAATATTGATTGATATTATCTGAAAGATGTACAGTGTTGATCACAATGCAATTTCAGTTGGCATGTAATATTAACACAGGCAGTGTAAATACAATGTCATGAATATTTAAAGTACAATTTTACTGTTAAATGTCAAGCTACTAGTCTGAATTTGTATGACAAAACTAATGGTCCCTACCAGCTATTGCACTAATATGTGGTATTGCGGGACCATAGTGGTTCTACAGCACAATCAGAGCTTACTATGGGGATTAGTGGACAATGCTGGTATCACAATTTCCATAAAATATACCATAGTGGGACTATCAAAATCCATAATATTCCATTTATTCCATTACAGATGTTTTGTGGCATGTTATGGATATTTTTTATACCACGAAACCTTCTATGGTCCCATAATACACCACAATAGTCCCATGATATAACATAATCGTCCCATTACATTCGTGTCTGATGGTACCATTCGAGACCATAGGTGGCTACCACAGTCCATCACAAACCATCCATCAAATGTAATGGTCCCTTAAATACCATCAGAGATAGATCATGACATGTTATGGAAGATTGCGGAACCCACATGTGCTACCATGGTACCATCATAGACAACAGTGGTCCCATCAGATTACACTGTTTTGCTTCCATAACATATCTGCTATGGGTATGATGGTACCGTCATACCCATCACATGTCCATCACATGTATTGTAATGGTATGTGGTGGACCATCATATGCCATCAGAGAAATTGTGATGGGGTACTTGGGAAATTTCTAATAGGGAGGTCAGTCTTTACTATGTATATAATGAATTATTTTAACTGTAAGTTTTTCCGAACTTATTAGGTGCAAAGGGTCAACTTTGGAATTAACTTTTGCATTAAAAAAAACGTATTTTTACTTACAACTCGGAAAGTACTCAAGCGATCGTAATCAAACTTAAACGAGACGTTAGACATGTGAAATACTTGCAACTATCGCAATTTTGAGGTTTTTTGTAACATAATTTTAGCGCTAGATCATTTGGTACATAATGCCCCGTGGCTCATTCATCCCTGGTCTCCCCTATTTAGTAATCAACACAATTATGTCAAGTATACATGCATGTGAAGAATTAAATATCTTACCTATTTATTCAGAAGCTTAGGCTGAGCACAAAATTTCATGACTTCCATTGCCATTTTCTAAATTGTCTTTGGCCTAACAATAGCGTATGATCGTAAAATGATAAATTATCATTTGAAAATGTAAATCCAGTGCTCCACAAAACCCTGTTTCATCAATTTTAGGCCAGGATGATCTTCAATGTGGACACTGTCGTTTTAGTGTGAGTGAAAGAGAACACATTGCGTTAACTTCAGTATACAGTAATGAGCCATTAAATGTGAACATATACTTGCTGGTGGTAGGTGAAGAAAGCATGCTTGGTGATGGCACTGGTTCAGACAGCTAGAGTCCAGATTTACAAAGACGCAGTTCTTCAATTTATGGTATACTAGCCGATAATACCCGGCATTGCCCGGGTTTTCCAACAATGCCCAGGAACCAGGGAAGGTGGTAGGCTACCTCACCCCACCCACCCGGCACCACCGCTGTGCCAAGGTGACTCACCCCCTCCACCGGGCGGGAGGTGTTGAGTCAGTTTGGCAAAGAGGTGGTGCCGGGCAGGGAAACCAACTGTTGGTGACACGGCAGAGAGGTTTTGGGGGTTTTACGCGTAGATGGGGGCGGGGATAGGGTCATGTGAACCCCAGTGACATGGGTCACGAAATTCCGTGTCCCCCTGCGAATGTTTCAAGTCGATAGCATGAAAATTGTGGGAATGCATCGTGGCAGACACACATACAGACAGACAGACAGACCAACAGACAGACAGACACTCTCATTTATAGATATAGATTATCACTAGCTTTAGTGTTTTCATGTACGTGTTAAATATTGTCAATACGTTTTCAAAACCAGTAATAATTTGCCAGCGTACCATAATCCTCATCATCCATATGTAATGAGTTTAAATCCATCATCGCTGTGAATATTTTTACTGCTATCTGTCTGCTGATGGCACTGATTTTATGGCCCCAAAGATCTACAATGAACAAGTATGATGGTATATGACAAAATAGATTTCAAAATCAATGTCTAGGCTTGCCTTCTACACCTCACAACACCTGACAGCTAGAAATGTCAAATATTTATAATGAGGCCATTTTTTGATAAGTTTGGTCCCGTCCCCGCTCCTGCCTTTCAATTATTTTTTCCCATTCACGTACCAGGCTCTAATCTTCTATTCCATGCGGCATTCATTGCCTAGATACAGGTAAATTCACAGTTACTACACTTCAACAAAGCATAGTTGTATCGTTTTAACAAGTTCTGCCCAACACGGCTCCAATGTGATTCCAGGCATTTTCCCTGACACATATGTCTTTGTATGATTATAACCTGTGGTTGTATAAAATCTGCTTTTATGTACACAGGCAGACAAGTCTCCTTTAGCAGTGTTACTCCAGGGGCACAACCACATACGCTGTCCAGCAGCTGCTGGACAGATATTTATTCACAACTTTAGTTTTCCAAATACCCACAGTCAATTTTATTCTGTGACCGGTTTCGGTCCTATTACATTCGGACCATATTAAGACCACAGTTATGTTCACACTCTACACATCAATTAACATACATAGAGGGAGACAGGCGACAACCCCTATCTGTTATTATAGTGTGAACATAACTGGTCTGAAGATGGTCCGACTTTTTATGCAGAATTATGTATTATTATCTACAGAATGCATTCCACAGAACATCTTCTACACAATGCATTCCCAGAGGACATTCTGCAAAGCATTCTGCACAGAACATCTGCAAATCATAATTCAGAGAAGTTCTGCAAATTTTCCTCTGGACAAAATTCATTTGCCAAACTGCTTCCATACGATCAATTCCACAAATTTAACACTTTATTGACTTGTGTTTGCTCCAAACTTTAGAATGAACTTTAGAGTGAAAGGGGTGGTTGGGAGCAAACGAATAATCACACATATTTTATTTTTCCTGATAAAACAAAAATAATTGTAAAAAATAACACAATGAAGATATTCATTCA
>JAQIWR010002148.1:0-11797 GCA_034695945.1 Glomeris hexasticha
GTGCCGATGTTCACGGTAAATACAACATTTGAGTAAATTTAACTGCAGTAGAAGTACAATTATGCAGTCTAATGAATTTGAAATGTGATCCGGATGGATTTTTGGTTTAATCTTTTAATTCGGGCAATGTTTTGAAGGAAAACGCACTGTTTTTGTGGTTGCCGCATTCTACTCTTGCAAGGGAGTATAGTTCACCTTTTAGAACAAAACAATTTTAATAAAGTCTATTTATTTTACAGAAACCTCAATTATAGATGCAATAGTAACTTTTAACAGCCAATTCAATTCTATGTTATTGGGGAAAATAATGTCAAAGCATACAATCTTGGGGAAGTGAATTTGAAAAACTTATAATGAAGTACAGTATATACTATAGGTAATCACACAGTTTGACGACTTACGTGCCCTAGCTGGCTACTTTCTTATAGGATCAATAGGTTTCAGTTGCTTCTCATCTATAAACTTATTAAGGCATGTGTATAAACTAGAAGTTTAACAACCAATGTTGTTTACTAGATATACCACAATTGGCTACAAGACACCCTACAGCCATAAGAAGGTTAAAATAGATTTTACAACTAGTTTTCTGGACAATTCAGGGCAATTCAAGCAATAAGAGCCCCAACATCAGATACAATGATCAAAACAATATTGCACTGTCACGCATGGTTATAGTGCCCATCGATTTATCAACATTTATTTTGCCGAGTTTTTTTTTGTTACATTGAACATGACACAAGTTTATCCTCTTTCTATCTATCTATTGTATAGCACCAGTAATTGTTTTGCGATCCATATTGTAATTCCACATAATCACTCACATGCACCACACAATTTATTTAAAAAGGTATGTCATCTCTTTATCATACATACATACATATACATACATAGAAATGTAATATTAAAGGATATATTATTGTATATTTAAATGTGACTTAAACTACACGAAGGAAACCATAATTAAAGAAAGTGTTTCAACAAAATCTCTGGAAACTTGTAAAAAAAAAGTTATTTCCAATTAAAGTTGTACTGACAGCAAATCTTAACACGATCATTTTTTGGTGAAAATCGATCAATATAATAACAAATAATTACATAACAAAAGCTGAAGTGTCTAGATAACGGACATTTCGAGATTTTTGAGAAAAATGTTACATTGATTTGTTCTGATTGGCCGAGAACGGAGACTGTAAACCACGCCCTAGCCACCTAATTGGCCGAGAACGGAGACTGTAAGCCACGCCTGGCTTGGATTGCGAGCGGTTTGCGAACCGCTTGCGAGCGGCTGCGAGTTTTGGGCATTCACTGTTCGCCTCGTAATCGCAGCCGCTCGCAAGCCCTCGCAGGCAGCTCGCAAAGCCAGTATCGTTCGGTAAAACGTTCATAACTTTTTGGTTTCAATTTCTAATCAATTTCTGGTTGCATCAGCGTTATAAGGGACACAATATAACTACTTATAAACCGATTATCAGGGTACCTTACAAAACCGTGTCAGTTTACCTTTAAACTTGAGTTTGCGAAACTTATTTGTATTTTCTGAAATTAACATGAATGCGGCTACAAATTGTGACTTTTCTTGCTATATAATATAGGGAGCTAAAATATACAAATAATTAAAAATTGATATGACAATACAGATTTTAATATATACCTAAATCATATTGTGTTTTATATTCTCACAATTCAGGGTTCAACCATTTGGTTCAACACGCCACCAGCGGATTTTTGTGAACTAATCGACCTTTCAGCCTTAATGGTATTATAATTGGATGTGCTGTCGGCAAAGGAATTTGCATGCATGTAATTACAAGCTCGTTGAAATTACGTTTGACAAAATGAAATATCAATGCATATGACTCATCCCCATGTATATGCAGGTTATGGTTTATGAACAGCAGAATAGTCTTTGGTTTTTTATGGTTTGCAAGCCAAGGCACCTATATGATATGGATTTTGATATCTATCTTTAAAAATAAAGCTGCATTTAGTGATTCACAAAAAATAAGTTGTTTAAAAAAAATATAATATGATTGTGAATATTCTGTGCAATCAATACATTATACACATACTAATGTATATACTGTGTTATATAGTCTGGGAATATTACAGCACATTATGCAAGCCAGGCTCCCTATTACAATACATGCAGGATTAAATGTTAATTCTTTTATCTGCATTTCCGGGTTTACCAGTGAGGATCAGCATTTATCCAAAACAGGAAACCATATTTTTTTGGCCTCAAACTACTAAATCCCAACACACGATCTCATTATCACCATAACAAACAGAATACATTATTTTTGCATAGGCTGAATTGCTCGTTAAACTAACATTTTTAACTTTTTTATTACATGTTATATTTATACTTTTAAAAACATTCTTGGTGAAAGGATTAATCGCACTATCAAGAACTAAAGTAAAAGTGAACAATACTACACTGTACAAAACTAATTGTATCATTATACTACCTACATATATCATTTGGAAATTGTTATACAACATCTATAGGGTATAACTTTTAAAGAAATTTTTACCTCAATGTGGGCCTTTGGATTACTACAATTTGTTTCGGTTCGACCCTAGCCAATCAGTCATTAAGCCACGCCTCTACTCGGCCATTAACAGTCCTTGGAAAAGAAAATCTGCCAGTGGTGCAACTGAGGGTGAGGCAAAGATAGGCGGAGATTTCAGTCATAAAGGCGTGGCTTCATGATTGAGTGGCAGCTTCTTTCCAATATACATGCATTCCATAATTGAAAATTTATTTTTAACTAAGGAGATTTAATGATTTTGTGATTTCACACGTGATCTATCCGGAATTTGTAAGATTTCAATTGGTAACGGTATAGTACCTATGGCACAACTGAATATTTATCAATTTCACTTGACATGTAATTTTCATAGAAAATCACTGCATGGTTTGAACGGCAGCTGTTTAATAAATTGGAAGGTTGTAATGTTTTCTAATATTGGTTTGATTTTGCCTGTATTACCAGTGCATGAGGAACATACGATTTGATACGAATTATCAGGAACAGTCATTATTTGGTTAGGTAAATGACGTGCTTCACTGCAGTGCAGCCCCAATAGGCACATTTTGCACCACTGCACTAGCTGTTCGGTCGTTTTTTGATGATTCGTGTCAACTCGTATGTTCCTCGTACACTTGTAACACATGCAAAATCAGACTAATCTTTGGAAACACTACAACTTTCCCATTGATTATAAGGCTGTAAACCCATCTGTTCCAAACATACCCAGTCCTTTTCCTTGAAAAATACACATCAATTGAAAATGACTGTATAAAACAGATTCAGATTCACCATACTCTACTTTCTATATCATTGCCAAATGAAGTTTTATAAATTCCTCATAGACAGCAAATTATTTGTGCAGCAATTTCTGCATGTAGATCCATTGTATACAATCTGGTGCTGCTGTTTTGACCATTCTAAAGGATCGTATTTATAGAATCAAATTTGAAAACGCATTCAGGAATATGACATGTTTTTAGTCCATATTGTAAATATTAGTGTTTTACAAAATACGCAGTTGACTCTAATTAATATATAAGTTCTGTTTGTGTCATTTTAGATGCACATGCATGTTTATTTCCACTGTGACAATTGGCAATTTTAATTGCACCACTTAAAAGACTGAATTAATGCACAGAAGCATGTTAAAGCTGTAATAAAAGGAGGTGTGGTTTGCTACCACGGAAAATTTATAGCGCGATTAAAAGGCCACTGAGTCTACGATGTATCCACAATGAAAATCTGGAGACTTGCAAGTATAAAGAGGATGCATTTTATGACCTTTGTGAAGCTGAATACACTCATGGTTGTCACCAGTAGAGCTTTATATACAGTGAAATGTGTGCAAAGTTGCTTGCATGAGCACAAAATCTCCTTCTGCTCTTTATAAAGTACAGTCAGATTGCATGATATACTGCCATAGCCTGCATGTTATACACACCCGAAAACCCGACCCCCTATACCCTACATACAACATATAGAGTCAGTATATGTAGAGCATAAAAGGAATAGGCGTGTTTTAGCACACAATCAAATGTGTGCGTATTTTGATACATAGAAATTTATCACCCATATTATATAAGCAAATCATTTATCATGATAAAGTTAGAAAGACAAATTTAACATGTAAGCTATATGCATCGCCATAATTCTATAAAAAGAAGACAAAACACATTTTGAAAACCGAGCTTGGAATACATGCAGTTCATGCAAAATAATGTTAACCTTCATTCGGATGTAATGTTTTTTTTTTGTTAAGACAATGTTGGTAATTAACATATTCGTAAATTATAATTCACAGCAATGAATGGAAATAAAATTGTAGATCCAGAGAAATATGCAGTGCTTTAATTCAATGCATGCAGCAAAATATTTTGAGAATGTACGGTTTCAGTGTTTTCATATGGGGACATTTGTGCTTTTTATCATCATGTAATAACATTTAGTATAAAATTCAACATATTCTAAACAGTTTGATAAAAAATAAAAATTTTCGAGGAGGCACAGGGTTTCTCAGATTATAATCTTAATATCGCGTCAGAATTTTGCGAGATACTCTTGCTTTTTTTTCTATGCTTAAGCAAGGGAACGATTTATCATATGCAGGGTCTGTGTTTGGCTGCTGAAATAAGCTGGATCGAAAGCCCAATATACTGCATTAGACGAACGTTTCCCCCTGGGATTAAATTTTCAAATGGAAATTTTTATGCGAAATTGAAATAGAGAGCTTGCCAATTTGCACTGCATGGGGAATATGCAACTGTTTTTTGCAAATCTATATAAAATTGTCACACAATTCCACTTTCTTAATTTTTAATTATTCCATTGTATTTGTCGCAATATTATATACAATATTACACTTTAAAACGAATGTTGAGTGAAAACGCATACAGTACAAGGTATAAATAAATATTTGAGTGTGCTGTTATAAATTTTAAATACCTTTTTGGTGCAGACAATGGAGACAAAGGACACATGCGAAAATAAAACGACAGAGAACATTAAAAATATATAACATCTCAAGGGTACTGACAACATTCTGCATTATCCATGCATTCACTTGAAAAATCACATTCTTCATGTAATATTACATATTCCTTGGTATATGTGCATCTTGATTTAAGCCTACATTTGTGAATTTTATGCAAATGTTGTCGCGTGAATGTTGAAAGGAAAGAACTCTATTATTAATTTTTGTAATTTTGATACATTTTTATAAAAGCCTAATGTTATTAGTTTTTGCTACAAGAAACATTATCAACTAATCAAACTATACAGTTAAATATTATTAATCGCATGTTTGATAAGTGGATGCATAGATATCAGATCTCAGATTGGCGGATTTTTCACATTATAGTTCGCGTGTGGAAAACACTGTCTGTAAATTATGCTGTATTATATACAGGCTGTTATTCGAGATGCTATAAAATAAATTTAAGCAGCAATTAAGCTACCATTAATATTTAGTAGATTTACAAGCAAGCACGCAACCGCAGACATCACTCGCACCATAAATCCATCGACATGAAAATATGTAATTCTAGCTTGATTTTCGCATTGGCCATTTCGTGCTAAGTTTAGTATAGTAGCAGTTGAAAAACGACTCAAAGGGTTTGCCTGACACAACAACTTGAAAATGAGACAAGTTCATCAAGTGCTTGCACAAGTATTATTTAATATAGCAAGGCCTCTCAACTCGCTCCTTCGTTCAGATTATTTCTATCGCCATCAACAAAGTGCCACTTGTATGACCCAACCTCTGTTGCCATTAATATTACTCGACACTATATTTTAAATGGCGTCTGGGAGGCTCTTTCAAACAGCAAAAAACGCAAAAATCTTCTGGGCTTTCATCTTTTAATGTCAGAAAATTGTTTCCTTTAAAAGTCATCACATATTACAGCCTCGAGTTCAGTCCAAACAAAATTACCTGCAGGCTGCATCATTTTCTGAACAAAAAAATACTGCTATATAAAACATAATTAAATCCCTGTTGAAATTCAAATGTTTTGTTTCATATCCATAGAAACTAATTATACTGCATGGACTCAATAAAATCGGATAATGACATACAATAATAGGGTAACTAATTTCATTAAATAGGCCTACATGCATGTGCTTTCAATTCTCTGTGGTTTCTCTAATATTCTCCTTGATTTACTAATTTTATTTTAATCATGGCTGCCCAACCCAACTTGTACAAATATACAGTAGCTATGTCCTCTATATAATTAGAAATTTTGTGTGCATGTTTAAACAGAATTGCTATTCCTCGTGTAATTTTTGTAGAAATATGTACTTCCCTAATCCCTGTTTGTGACATTTACAACTAAATTGTGGACTTTCTTGGGTTAGCACACTGATGCAGAAAACCATCACTGTCTGCATGTATACATACACATAAGGAAGTTTGTGTTTGTTGAACACTGACTGCTTGCATGCTTATATTTTCTTTTAGTGAGCTGATTTGAAAGTATATATAGTGGTACAACTGGCCAAGTTTTCTGAACAGTTTCTTGTTCTTTTAGAGTTGGGTGAACGATTTCGTCAGCTATTTTGACGTGAAACTGTCCCAAGGCGGTATTCAAGACGATCCGTTGCCGCAAATAAATTGTTTGCAAGCTTGGTCTTGACTCCGAAGGTTAGGTGCCACATCAGCGACGACGTTGTTTACAGAACTCTACGAACGTCCATTACGTCAATGTTGACACGTTTTCAAAGATGCCAAATGTTTTTTTTTTATCTCTGGACACCATCGAATTTTACGCCAGCTTTTTGATCGATGCATCCGTACCGCCTCACTCTTTTACATTCGTATTTAAATTCCCAAATTCCGATCTGGAAAACCGATAATGGAAACGCGTGCGCACAACATGCATCCCTTCAAAAATTCTCCCTTATTACCATGAAATTGTTTTTCAAATATCTCAATTCTATATATATGTACATCCCCTGTTTAATATTTTAATTGCTGGGTAAATACATGCCAAGCCAAGTTGTCCAATTCTAACCCATCTTCGCAAACGAGGCGCACTTCACTGCAGCACACAGCACGCACTTCGTTTCCAAATGTTGGAAAATATCTATTTGTTTTATAAATGCATCAACATTTCTGAAAGTAATGTTCCTAACCTAAATCGGATGTACTCTTCAAGTTTCAAATTCAAACCGCTACCCTATCTAGCACGGTTAAAAAGTTAGACCACGGATGACCTTGAGATAACAGTCAAAGTTTCAAAATTTTTGCACCATTGCAAAGCACCATATGACTTCCTATTTGTCCGCATTATTAATTACCTAGTACAAAAATTCATGCAGGATCCTGCAGGATTTTCGAACTGTAAAAATATGCTGCAGGATTTGAGAGCGTTTTCTGCAGGATATTTCCTACAGGATATTTCCTGAACAGACGTTTGCTAATTTATGCAGGAATAATTTGCAGTAATGTTTTTGCAGGACATTGCAGCAATTTCCTGCTTGACGTGCTTGTATTCCTGCAAAAAACTTTCTGCAAACTTTGCAAGATCCTGCATGACTTTTTTTTACTGGGGGTAAGGACGTCTAAACGCTCTTACGCGAACAAACTTTGACGGCTAATAACATTTTTTTAATAATTTCCACAGAGATTTCGTTGCACCACTTGCTTTTTTCGTGACTTTTCTTCAGGTAGTTAAAGTTTCAGGGTACCTTACGAAACCGTGTCAGTTCACCTTTAAATTAAAAATAGCGATCGAATTATTATTTTTCTGCCACCACCACACAACCGCTTTCGTTTAGTCACAGACTCTTTCACCATCTTCACTGTAATAAAAATTTCAATTAACTCTGGATTACTTCGATGGATAATTAAAGGTGAACTGACAGGGTCGACGATAATCCGTGAGTAAGTAGTGATTGTGTCCCTGATAACGATGGGCCGGTTCTTATTTACCAAATGGACTGCGACACCCGGTTTTAATTAGACCCGGTTATTCCTAGAGACCGGGTTCTTTTCAGAAGTTTTACGGTAGTTTAAGTCCGTAATGTACACGTGGAAGCTACATGTCTTAGCTTTATTCAACAAAATAATTATGTCTCTCGAGACACGCCTTTCATTTTCGTAATACTATAAACCCTATTCATTGAAGTCCATATACTCCAAGATGAATTCTTAGTGAAGACCTTAGAAATTCTTCTTCACAATAGTTTTGTTTACATAATTCACCACAAGGAGACATTCATCAGGTGAAACCAACAAGCAGTCATTGTAAAAATGGTAAACCGATTATTAACAAAGTAATTAAAAATCTCTTTAATGCATATTACAGAACTGGAGAATAAACAGTTTATTTTCACTGATCATCTACAGTTGTATTGAAGTTTCCAGGAACAACTTTGGCGACTTTGCGGAATTCCCTGTTGTACGTTAGCGGACATTGCATCTCGATCCAACTTACAGGAATCATGGCAGCACCTGAAATAAAAGGTAAAATGATGTATTAAACGATTTACTATTGTATTGTATTGTATTGGAAATGGGTTATCAACCAGATTCACTTTGCGCGTCAACAACACCGAGTTCGTCTTCGGCCGTGGATAAGATGTACGACTGCGCGTCACCCAGCGACAACTACTCAAATGAAAATCATTTAGCTCATTTACTTAGGGATTTTACACCAATTTGAATACCACTCGAGCTTGAATAATGTCTCCTGGCCGAAAGGATTTGTAAATTTCAATCTTGTCCTTTTCGGTCGCGCGAACATCTTCTTTTCTGCGGACGGACAAATTTAGGAATAATATTTATGTACTTAATTATTAACCAAATTTTAATTACGTTGTTCCACAAAAATTATTATTATGTTTACAGTTTTCAAAAAATTATTTTATTCACAACATTTTGGGACAGTTGTTGTGAAATGTTACTTTGTCTCGCAACCGGAATGCATCCAAACTATTCTGTATGCTAATTTATTCATGAATCTAGATGAGTAAATAAATCCACGCACAAATGTACTTTCAACCATATAAAAAACACCTTCACCATTCTCATCATTTCCTGGTGCCAACGGTTAATCTAATTTAATGAGAAATTTTTGCGCTCATGCTAATGTGCAGAAAGTATAAAACCATTTATCCAATATTGAATTCTTTTGGGACAGTAAATAATGAACAATTGTTTTGCTGAATGTCACTATAGAAACCTTTAAATAAATATAAATTAATGTAAATCTCCCAACAAATATGAATATTCAATTTACACGTGCACAATTATTTGAATTAAATTTTCCCTTTCAGTGTTTTGTATTAGGTCTAGGACAAAGATTTGATGATATAAATTAATTGTAACATATATTTTGCCTTATAATAGCTCTAAAAGGTTCCCTTAAAACTGTATCTTCAATGCAAATAATGTTACATTTGCAGAATCTTGGGTTGACGTTGGTTACCTGTGAAATTGAAATAATTATTGACATTAATAAACATATCGTCAATGTTTAAATTTGAGCATTATTAATATTATTACCCTTGCAGTTACAATACTTCCTGTGTTTGGTACAACATTTTGTTTGGATGACCTCAGAATTTCGACAATAGTTTTATCTTCTTTACGATTTAGATTCAAGTAACCCAATAAACTTGCGAATATATAACCTCGACGAACGTAAGTTCCATCTCCTGAAACGTGCTGGTCGTCCTTTTTGCACAGTTTCTGCCCTGTTTACATGGAAAAATGAAATTCACATTTAGGCCTAAAAGTCACAATTTTCATTTCGATTTTTTATAACGATCGTAACAATTTATTAAAATCAAAACTATTCTCACCAGGAACGCATATTACTTTGTCTTGCATCCTAAAGGGTAAATTCGACTCGATTACAGGAATAATAAGTTGTCATTTTGCGAAGAAACGAGCATATTTCAAAAGGAAAATATTTAGGCTTAACGAACGTTATTGAACACTTTTGGTAAGAGCGCTGCAGTTTGAGATCCGCTTTTTAGTGGTTCAACTGCGGGTTCAAGTCATTCCAGCGATCCGATCCGCATCAAATAGAGCTTTTGCACAACGCGTCATGGGTGACGTCACCCGTGGCGCGTTGTGGGTGCAAAGGGTGGCGGCCAGGTGGCGCTTGGGTGGCGGGAGCCATGTGCGGCCATGTTGGCTCTGTTGTGTCGTCTGCTCCGTATGCTGATAGCTAGGCCTAGCGATAGATTCCCAACATTTTCACTCATAACTCCAAAACTACTAAAGCTATAAAAAATCTGATAAAATAGTTCTGTGCGGTATGATATGTACAAACTTCATATCATTAGAGATTTCGATAATGTAGTCTGGTAATTTTATAAAGTGTATCGTACTGCAGCTGAAATTGCAAAAAAATAGAAATTTAACAAATTAAATTGCAAAAAATTATAATTTAACATTTTTTTGCAATTTCAGCTGCAGTACGTTAAACTTTATTAAATTACCAGACTACGTAACCGAAATGGCCAACTCACGTCGACAAAAATGCCTACAGCCAGTGAAAATCGGTGAAAATAGCGGGAATTAATCACTAGTCCCAGCCACGGTGTAGTATTTGGTTAGGTGGTGCGACTCCCTTACAAACAGGGGGAAAAGTATTGCGGGTTTCTCATCAGTGCCGCTTCAGGTGGCGCTAGTGTGTAAAGGTGCTACTTTAAACAGGTTGCATGCAGCTGGCCAAAGTTCAATTGAAGGGGGAGAGCGTTTGCGACCAGTTGGAGCGGGTTTTGAGGGTGGAAACCCATGTTCGGGAAACTTACGGACTTAATTTAAAATTACCGAATCACTAAAGTGAAAAACTAACGGAAGTACGTTGTTTTGGATGTGTTTTAGTACCTATGGCGTCAGCGATTTTGTGAACACTGTAACATACCATTCAAACGCAAGTGATTTGTGTTGGTCTACAATGCAAACACATGCATTGGCAACCCCATGACACTAACATGCCACCTGGTGGCACCCGTAGGCAGCCCTCAGTACTTTCTACCAGTTTCTTACTGAGCGGCAATGGGGGAGTCGGACCACCTAACCTAATACTACACCGTGGTCCAGTCTAAGCACGTGTTGTCATGCAGTGTAGCCAACAGTTTATTAGCAAATTCTTCCTAAAAACGGCTGTTAATGGCTAGGCCACAGTATCTGTGATTTCATCAAGGAAGTATGGTCTGGGTCGTTGCTGCTATGTGATGCAACGTGGTGGCTTGCTTATTAGTGGCTGACCAGCCTAGTCTTTGGGGGGCACTAATGCAGATCCTTACAACAAGAAATGTTTTATTTCACATTAGAAAATTATTGAAGTCCTGGCGTACATCTTGTTTGTAGGATCCATACTGTCTATATTCGCGCTCACCATTTGTCTATTCATTTTCTCCTACTTCAAGTAAGTGACTGGTTTACACGTTGACACACTTATGGCACCCTGATGTACATTCTCCTTAAAGATCTCTGAAATGCGACCGAGTCACCGTGCACAAGCACCTGGCGGCATCACTGTCCATCCGCGTTGTTCTCAACATAATAATGACCCAACCGTTTATCATCGGCCCAGAAACTTTAAATTACGTTGATATTGTGAGTGTGTGCTATCCTCTGTCACACAATCTTCAACCCTATGTGCCTACAGACTGACCATTTACAGGACTGGCTCTGCAAGGTCATACTAGTGGCCAAGATGTACACAACGCTGACCAGCATGAGCTGGATGTTCATAGAAGGTCTGTACCTCCACAGACAACTGGTAGCGCCAGTCTTGAGTCAA
>JAQIWR010002149.1:0-11783 GCA_034695945.1 Glomeris hexasticha
CTTGCTTTCTTCGTGACTTTTCTTCAGGTAGTTAAAGTTTCAGGGTACCTTACAAAACCGTGTCAGTTCACCTTTAATTGTAAATATTTACAAAAAAAACATTAAAAATATATATAGTAAATATTTTTCCAAGGTATAAACAACAATTTTGATTAATTGCTATCTATTATTGTACACACAATGAAGTTTCTGCAACACCAATACACACATGTGCTACCTGGAAATTTCCAAGGGAACTAGGACGAATTTTGTCCATTTTTGTTTGTTACATTTTTGAATGGGAAATTGCAACATAAACAAATGAAATTCCATGGACATTTGTATTTGTTGTTGAAAGCAATCTGGGAATTCGCAGAATGAACTATAGAAATTGGCGTCAAAACAGGATGAAACTAAAATGAATCACGCCGCAAGCCGCCAAGTAAAAACTAAACTTATATATACTCCTTACATTATTCTTTCATATCACAATTAAACTATAATCGTGGAAATTAATTCTCTATAATGCATTCTATTCCCACATTTGCAATTCTTTGCATCGTACTTCCCATTTTACTCGCTTCGGGTCAAAAAGGTAACATTGTTATTGCGCGCATGTTCTGCCATAAATTATATAATTGTAATTATACAATAAAATAAATTAAACTTTCAGGATTAAATTGCCCCAAAAGCAAGCATACATACAAATCAAGGGGCACAGGATATTATCCCGCAGATGACCCGGTGGAAGGAGGATTTGTCGATTGCCGAGACAAACCGCTGTACACATTACAGGTAAATATTTCCATATTTGTAGTTTATTTAAATTTGATGTATAACATAAAGGATATTTTCCCATGATCCAAGTCTAATCCATGTTTCATATGTTCCTTCAGGATTTTTTGAAGGGCAAAGCCCCTTGGGTTGACGTAGCTATGGATCACCATCTGAAATTGAAGTACGGGCTTGAGTTATGTATTCCAGAACTGAACAAAAAGTACAAGAAGTTCATCATTTTCAAGGTTCGTCCTCGTAATAAACCTCTGTTAAAATGCTCAGCTGTTATCCTCAATTATCTGACATTTTACTTTATTTACAGGTGACCGATACCGGACCATCTTTCGCTAAAAAAGGTTTCTCTCGCATCGACATCTGCACGAAAACAGAAGCAGACTCTGTGGACAACACGATAAATGGTCCTCTAACTTTAGTTTTCAAGAAGATCCAGAAAGGAACTCCAGGAAAGGATGCTTGCAACTGTTGCTCTTAATGCAATTCGGATCACTTTACTCGTACTAGTCATGGTTTTGTAAGGTCTCGTGCCATTAAAACTGTTGAAAGGAATGTGTAAATCGAAACATTTTTGTGTGATTATTTATATTTTCCAAAATAAACTGTACATTAAAGAAAAATACAATTTTTAATTCCAAGTCCTTAAACTGTGCTATGCATTTTTTGAAAGTACTTTTCCCAGGGTGTGAAGTGCTGGAGGTCATAAATATAAACAGGAAATAAAGAAAAAAATATAGGTAAGAATATAGGAAATTAACAAAAAAATATAGGTAAGAATATAGGAAATTAAGAAAAAATAAAAGACGTGTGCAATGAATTAGGTACCCAAACTTCTAACAACTCTTTACTCAAATGGCAAATTGAACGAATGTCTATGATATGGTTTAGATTTTTAATATATTGCTTTAAAGTAATTTTGATTAAATTTATTCAAAGTAAATTACATTAATTTAAAGTAAATTAAAATAAATTGATCTAAAGGAATTTAAATTAAATTGATTAAAATCTAAACTTATTATAAGTAATTCAGATTATATTGATCAAATTACTTTGAATCCATTAACTGAAATTACTTTTGATCAATTGATTTTTAATTTAGTTTATCTTAGAGCAATTGATTTTTAATTTAATTCACCATAGAGCGATTAATTTTGATTTTTAATTCATCATAGAGCAATTTATTTTGAATTATATTTTACCTCATTATATATTCACGCCAGACATTTGGGTTTAAACAAAATCATTAAATGAGGAAAAGTGGGAATAATGTAAATTTATTATAGGGCAAAAATAGGAATCTCGTTAAAATATAGGTAAAAATAAAGGAACACCAAAAATATAGGAACACTTCACACCCTGTAAACCTAAATTAACCAAATTGAAATTATCAATTTTTGTAACAATTCAAGTCGAGTGCTAGCACTGGCAAGCACATGCACAATTAACTTGTATTGTATATGTTGTCCCTGATCTTTAGCAACACACTGCGTCAGAAGAAAAAACACAGCATGCGAATAATGCCAGGGTATTGTTTCATAATCCCCAACTATTTTCATTTTATCAATTCAATATGTTGATTTCCTATAGGATGGAATTTTATACCTTTCTCACTGCACCATAGACTTCAAACTCACGCCTTAATTTCGATTCAGATGTGTCATAGTTCTATAAAAAATTAATAAACAATTTAGCTTAATTGAAATACATATAGAATTGAAATATACTGTGAAGAATTTAAATGAATCTCACAATCCGAGCAACAAACAGAGATTTATAAGGGTCAGATGTAGCAGCAGGATTATTTGCAGGATCCCCTGTAAGAAAAATACATAGACTTAGTTGATTCAGCAACAGATAATATATGGAGGCAAACATTTATAACTGATACCAACACAAAGCTATGTCTTGTTCCAGTTTATATGCAGCTTGCTCTTGCTTTTCCCGCCGCTATCCAAAAACAACAAACTTCAATTAGAAACGTTTCATGTAATAATAAACACTTAATTTGTATAACCCAATTACCTTTCTTTCCACTCGTTCATCTCTTGTTTCAACTCGGGTTGGTGGAGGTGTATCATTGGGGTTCTGAAAAATAAACAAATATTATCCATATATGCCGATCTGAAATTTAGATTTCTTAATATGACAAAATGCAAGTCTAAAAAATCCACGGCGGTATTATTTACTGGATGCGATGCGAGTATTGCGCATCAAATGCATGGGAGAAGCGGCCACAAAACATTTTGTACGCAAAAGACGCCATCTTTGATGGCCACATTTTTCGGACACAACGAGCGATCGAGCGGCAATCTACCGATTTACTTACTTCGAAAAAATGTAAATAGCGCCCAACGCCGGTGTAACCGACATTTTTCTTCTCGTGAGGTAATTTATCAGGCGGAGGAAGAAAAGGCACTGGATCGCGAGGTGCGAACAATGCCAACAAATTTGGTGGCAAGAACTGCGTCATTTTCACACAGCGTCCTAAACGCCCAGCGTCCTTTGCTGCTGTGTTAGCCAATGAGCTATTAGCAGGAGCGCCGTCCGTTCAAAGCAACATGCTTGACTCCCCTACATTCGTAATGAACCAGTCCGGCAGACTGCAAGCCTTGCTGCAAGCCAACACTCCTTCACCTTGAAAGTTGAAACCCAGCATCCTACCCGATGTGGCGGGATAGCGCTACTAATATATTGGTATGCGCATGCGTGGCGGAGCGCAGGGGTTGCATGGAGCGCTAGCTTGCGTAGATAATTCAAAATTTCGCGGCGGGCAAGTCGGCAAGAATCCGGGTTCAAACGTCCCGTAATCGCATACAAGCTCACCGTCATAATAATTTTGTATGAAAGAAAATCACCATTTTCCAAAACGTGCCTCTATTATGCAACGATGATGTCTAAAGAAACGTCAAATAAAATTACAAATGTTTGCGCGGACAAGCGGACAAAACTCAAAGACAGTAGCGCCATCCAGCGGATAAATGCATCACTAAATAACTTCCATTATCGAATTACAGTAATTTATGATCTATTTTGTGAGAAATGACACGTGGATGTGTAATTAGACGTCAACCTGTCAAAGATGGAGATGATGATGAAAAATAGTTTGAAAAGTTGATTAGGTTAAATTTATATATTTTCTTTATAGGATTGATATACAGAAATGACACAACATTCATTATATATTATAATTTCTTAACCAAGTAAATCAGACAAATCATTTAGATTACTTGATGTCGGTTTAGCCACCGTGTTTCCTGCCTGATGGAACATTGCCGGCGCAGGAATCCGGGGGATAATATTGGAATGACCGGCAGTTGGCGAAGAATAAATATTTTGCTGCGTCCACGGCGATGGATACTGACTCGCAATAACACTTGTATTTGGTAACCTTTGAGAGGCCATTTGATTCATGGAAGGTCTCAACGCAGCACCTTCATTGGGTGCCATGAGATTATCGAAAGACCTCAAGTCCATCTGCGCCGGAGGACGGACCGCCGCTTGCATCGGCTGCCACATTGCCGATGGTGTAATAGTATTAAATGGACCTGTCACTTGTTGATTGGTCATGCCAGTCAAGTTGGACCTTATTAAAGTGTCCACCATATCTCTGGACACATTGGTAATTGGCGCGCTGGACGCGGACATCGAAACCGGTTTCATTTGCGGTTGCGGCGTACGGTTCCTCTGCATTTCATTTTGCTGATCTGCAAGTTTTTGCTTTTCCTCTAGAGTTAAGTAACCTGATGCTGGTTTAGTAACATGCATGCCCTTTGTCGGTGTAACGCCGGGGTTCTTTGAATCGGCCGAGTAAAGTTCTTGGTTCGTTTTCGCCGATGTCCTTTCCTGCACGTAATTGCCGAGACCAAGTTCTCCAAACATTTGCTCAGTCTATTTGGAACAAAAATATGTTACAAATCTACAATAATTATTCTTTCAATAATAATTAAGTAAGACCTCTGTCATCTGTTTCGTGGAAAATTCCGGTAAAAGGTCTCCTTTTCCGACAGGTCTGACATCAGGAATATCAAGTGCCTTTCTGGAAATAATTTCAAACAAGTAAATAAAGTTATACATTATAATAAATAGAAATGATCTTCACTGATTTTTTCAGCTTTAAAATAAACCTTTGCTCTTGTTGAAGTATAGTCAGCTGTTCTAATTTGCCCCGGTGCTCGCATTCAATCTTTTGTACCATTTCTTTAATAAGGACCATCACAGCAGTGAACTACAAATAATGAAAACGGTATTAATTTATTTTCAAACAAATTCCTAATTAAAATGATATAAAATACCTGATTTAAATTTAATCCATTTTCAATTGAAATCGGCAACAGAAATGGGAGAACTTTATTGGCCATCATTTCCTTGGTAATTCCTAGTTTCTTATGGCTCATTGCAATTTTATAAATACCTAAAAAGCAGTTGTATTTATTTCGTACCATACTCAATTTGAGAATATTTTCACAGTAATTATTTCTTACCAATAATGCCCATTAGTACAGCTGGTTCTCTGGAAGGAATTTCAGGAAGAAGGGGCAAAACTTCATCTAACACAAGCCATCTGTCCAAATTCTCTAAAAGTTTTCCTAAACACACGAGGCAGTTCACTCTCACCTGTTAAATATACAAACAATTTATATTGGAATTCTGTATTTTGATTGGGATATGGTCACAATTTACTGAAATATATGGAGTTGATAAACATAGTTTCTTCATTCGAGGAAGAAGGGAATTCTTCATTGAAGGGTAATCGATGAGATTGGAAAATCCCGGCAATACGTTCAAGCACAGTTCCTATAATATAATAAAAAATATTAGTGTGATATAATTTCTTAATAATGAAGATTATATTACAGAAAATCTTGAGGAAGTTTATTTGTACTTGAATCTGATGAGCATCCGCTTCTAATGCTCTATATATCATAGGTAAAACATGGTTTTTGATATCTTCCGCCGGCGTTAGCGTCAAGAGCAGTTCCATTTTCTGCATGAAGATAAGAAGTACCTGGATGGGTTCTTGGATTTTAAAAATGCATTTTAAATGTGGCAGAATAGCTTCGCAAAACTCTTCTTTTGTCGCACTCTCGGCGATGAGCAAAACACTCGGCAGCACGAAAGGAATCATTTCCTTATTCACAAATTCTTTCGTCAAACATGGAATGACTCGGTACACGTTTACTCTCTGAAATATTAATTGGGTTCAACAGTCTTCTATATGTTCACATTGTATGTAAGTTATAAGTACTTTGGGAAGGCGGTTGATCACTTGCGGAAGACCTTTGTAAAACTGCGACTTCTGCAAGTTATCCCACTGAAACAGCGAGTCTAAATATTCTAACGTCTTCGCGCCAACATCATCGAAGAAAGGAATCTGGTAATGAAACCAAAGAGATTGTGATTTATAGCATAAATACAAGTACTTGTATTTTGCAGTAATAAACCTTGCTGAACTGATGCGCATCTGGGCGTAGTTCAGCCGTCGTGTGAAGTAATAGTCGTACGTGTTCCCGTACTTCGGTTGGCAATGAATTCAACTGTACAGTTGCTAAGTTTTTAAGCTATATTTCCAAAATAAACAACCGTAATTATCATAAACAAAATAAAAATAAACCAATGTCATAAATGGCTGTATTCAATCTTCAAGGAAAACCATAATCTTCAGGTTAATTGTTGAATTCCGACAAAATTATGCGACTAAATCCTTATAATCTTACCTGAAAGAAACCAGTTTATAATAATATTGTAAATTGGATTTTGACTTGAACAAATGCAGCAAAATAGCCATTTTTATATAGTTACATTACTGTGTGTCTACCAAACTTTCATTTCAAAATTGTAGGATATTTCCAGTATTTTGAAGGATATTTATAACTTTTTTCCACGACACAAAAATAGATAAAATGAAAGATAATTACATTACAAACCATATAAGTCCTTTAAAAAGTGACGAATTAGTGGAGTGAACAATGGAATTTCACAGAACACAATAAACGAAATTACATAAAGTGCCAAACATTTAAAATTTTCCAGGATTAAGAAAACTATTCCAGTATATTTCCGGGATTTCAAGGACAATAAAAAAAATCCCAGTATAATTCCAGTATCAGTAGACACCCTGCATTAAAATTGAATATTAGATTTCAATAATTATAATATTAAATCCAAAGTTTTCTACTGATATTATATTCCTAATAATCCTGATATTTTTGTGGATTAGTCATTATATTTTACACAATTTTAAATTTAATACAATATGTTTTAATCTTCGATTTTTATTATATTATTTTTATCATCCTGTTAAAACCACAATATGAGCAGACACCCTGTAATATAATTATTACAATCATCATTTTTATTGAAGATTGAATGCAGCTATTATCTTTATTCGTGTCAACTGTATTTTGTAAATACACCCTGTACTACATAATAACAGTGGACGCAACAGAATGAATTGCACCTTACATCGCAAGAATTTTTCTTGAAAGCCGTGAAAGAACTGCAATCCCCGAATAGTGTTTTGCCCCTGTTGAATATGGAGTAAATAAGCATCCCAACAGAATACATATCACTGGATGGGCCGCAAGTCAATGTTAGGGCATATTCCGGAGCCAGGTAATTTAAAGAGGGATTTGCGTGCGGATGCAAGTCACGCTTCCATTCTTGAAAAGGCCAGAAAGGCTGGAATCAAATAAACACACACGGTAGCTAGGATATGTATAAAATAAATATAAAAATACACAATATTGTTGCAATTAACAAAACATACGGTCTGATCCGGTCCGCTAGTATTCGCGACCGAGAATTCAAAACCACATATTTTCCAAGCTCCACTTTTGTTGATTATAATTGCTTCTGGGCAAATATTGCCATGTAGTAATTTCACATCATTATGTAGAAATTTCAGACCATCACACAACTGTAATATAGACAACATGGGAATTAAATGCATATGTCTTTAAACTGTGAAAAAAGCAATTTAATTGTGTCCAATATATGAATTAATTTAATTGGTCTTCATTAAATATATATTGTCACCTGCAATACACCATACTTTGTCTCCACTTCAAAAAGCTGAAATTCATTCAAATCTTCGGGAAGAGGTGATGGCATATTTTCATGATTTCCCAATGCATTTGCCAGGCTTGCAAATACAGGTTCAGTTGCAAATGCAAGACTTTCCCTATAAATAACAGTAAAATAAATGTTAAATATGACATAATTTTGGGGGGAAAATACATAAAAAATATGGTATTATATAGTAAACCTGGATTCTTCTAAAGGATGTTGAACAGTTAATATCCTTGGGTGTCTTAATCGGGTTAATTGTGATACACCTTTTCGTAGTAAATCGAGAATGACGTCACGTTCATGGCGACTGTATTTTTCCAAATTCCTCTTTTCGAACACAAAAATTGAACCCTCCTGTAAAATATAAAATCAAATGAGTTTATTCAAATGAAATATTCTCCAGGTGGATGGAAATATTGATTGATACCTGGCGAGTGGATTTTTTAAACCCACTGTAGATTTTCCATAACATTCCTGGTCCTCCACTTGCCACATGTTTACTAATTTCAAATTCACGAGTCACTGGATTCCCAGGTAAAACACTGGACAGCTGGGAAACGGTGCTTTTCAGTTTATTAAACACATCCATACCCGAGTTTAAGTCAATATCATTCACACAGGTTGGTGTTGATTCTAGATCTTCATATCTGGCCTACGTACACCGACATTTTCGAGCGGTTTTTCGATTATTTTCAGTTTCAAACTACAACTCCGCTAGTAAAAGCGTCATACGAAGCATTGCATACCGGTACACAGGTACGGCACTAATTATACCGGTATTATTGGACGTTAAGTCTCTGGACGATTCGCTGCCGCATAAAATCAACAAGCGATGAATCGTCCTGGCAACTGTTGACGGAAACGATACATCGCTTTTAAAATACCGGAATTATTACATCCGGATGATAAGTCGCTGGACGATTCACTGCCACGTAAAATCAACAGGCGACGAATCGTCCTGGCAACTGTCGACGGAAACGATACATCGCAATTAAAATACCGGTATACAAGCGTTTTAAATGTTCGAAACCAACGGAAACCAAAGTCGAAACGCACGGCTTTGCGTTCCGATCGAAGTTTGAATCGGTTCCAACTCGGAAAATAGCGTTCTAAATGATATTAGAGGACCTAACAGAAGCGCAAGATGGCGGAATTGTCAAACATGTGATTGTTAAAGGAAACGGGGAAGAAAAACCATGTTTTGGTCACAAAGTAACCGTGAATTACGTTTGTAAAATTTCGAACGGAAGTGAAACTGATACCAGCGTAAACAAAAAAGAGAAATTCCAATTCACCGTCGGAAAAGGTGAAGTCAAATACCCAAATAAATTGTTCTCATATAAATTTCATTTTTATATATACACAATTTAATATTCTGAAATATAATTAAATCATGTTTATAATATTATATTGACAGATGAGGTTATCAAAGGGTTGGACAATGGAGTAACATCAATGAAAAAAGGTGAAAAATGCTCACTGATTATTCAACCAGCATATGCACATGGAATTATTGGATTAAAACCCAAAATACCACCAAACACTTCACTGGTTTGAAAACATATCCACTGTATAATGTAAATAATATACATAAAAATTTAATAATACTTAATTTCAATAATTTATTGCAGCAATTGGAAGTGGAAGTAATTGAATGGGAAAAAGATGTGTTGAATGATGATGGAAGCATAATTAGAATTCAATTAATAAAAGGTACAGGGTACACTTGCCCAAAAGAAGGAAATATAGTTGAAGGTAATTAAAATGTAATTTAGAAAGAAGTGAATTTAAAAGAAAATATCATGTAAATGTTTTAAACACGAGAAATTATATTTCAGTTCACATTCAGACAAAACACAATGGGAAAATACTAGAGGACAGTAATACCACTTTTGAACTTGGAAAAGGAATTGATAACAATATTGTACCTGGAATTCAATTAGCACTGTTGAAATTCAAAAAGGGTGAGAAATCTATATTGAAAGTTCCTTCAAAATACGCGTACGGAACTTGCGGACTCTCAGAATTGAACATACCGCCCGACGCTGATCTTGAATTTGAAGTTACCTTAAATAATTTCGAAAAGGTTACATGCAAATATTATTCAACATATAAAAAGATACATGTTAAAATTACTAAATGCTTTTTTTTATATACAGAATAAAAAGATTTGGGAGTATGAAACCGATGAAAAAATTGTTCAAGCCAACTTTTGCAAAATCAAGGGTACAAATCTGTTCAAGGTAGAAATATTATTTGTATAAACTATAAATGTGGAAAGTTTTACTGGAATGTTATTTAATTCTTTATAGGCTGGAAAATATTCCTTAGCAGAAAAGGAATATAAGAAGATTGTGACATTTCTGGAAAATGAAACCCATCAAGAGATTGAAACTCGTACCGAAATCAGTCAATTGTTATTAACTGGCCTTCTCAATCTGACAATGTGTTTCTTAAAAATGGAAAAGCACTTGGATGCTTTAATAAATTGCAACCAGGTTTTGCACATTGAACCAAACAACACAAAGGGTCTTTACAGAAGAGGAATCGTAAGTTGAATTCTCACCTTTATCGGGGAGAATTGAGTCACTTTGGTGTATTGAATTTATTCTGTGAGGTTTATCTGAAATTAAAACATTTGCATGGGACATTTTATACATGTTTAACCCATTATTTTTACACAGGCACACCTTGGAATGAACAACTATGACATGGCCGAGAAGGACTTCCAGGCCGCGTTAAAAGTCGATGCAAATAACAAGGCTGCCGCAAACCAACTGGCAATCTGTAAAAGTAAACTGAAAGAACAACGTGACAAAGACAGACAAACTTACGCAAACATGTTTCAGAGATTTGCTGAAAATGATGCAAAGGTTGAGCATTAATACAGTATTTTGAATCTAAGAAAGGCGTTATGAAAATGGAATTATTTAATATTTCAGTTATCTATGTAACAATTAAAATTTAAACAACAAATCTCAGTACATGTTGCCCATCCTTTAATACACTTCAAATAAAACATAATTTTACTTCATAAATTGTGTAATGCGCATTTCCTTCGTATTGTTTTTTAACGGTGTGAAAAATATTTGTGTATTTTGTACTTGTAAATTGAAAATAAACTTCATTTATAGGACAATTTTAACATGGATGAGAATATAAAATTCCATTACTTTTCCAGGAAATACACTTGTTTCTGAACTCCACAATTGTCATCTTGCAAATCAAAAATTATTAAGAATTTTCCGCAATCACCATAATACAAATGATATTATTAAAAACGACATTATTTTATTTCAAGTAATCGTAAATAATAATTGTATCAGGGGTGTGACGGGGGGTAGTGTACATGTACTTACAACTAACAATACAGAAATAAATCTTGTTAACCTCGACTATTGCATTAAATGTTGCAGTCGCTTTTGAAGACGGTTGACGCGTAACGATTTGCACAACAGGACCCATCCGAGAACCGCCGACAAACAACGGCAAAGGCATACGTTCCTCCATGTCCACACAGACGAGGCCAGTGTCTAAAATGTCAAAATGCGAAACATTATTTCCATGTAGAAATACGCATAAAATGTGGGTGAGCATTGTTGTCGGCGAATCGTACAGGGTCGTTTTGGAATCGGGTGATGTTGAAGTCGCGAAGCGAAAGGGCATCTTCGATGTGGACCATGGAATGATGTAGGACCAATGTTACGATGAAACTAAGAAGGGCCAATGAACTAATGCCAAATGTTGGCAGCTCTCTAGTCAGGCAAGTGCCCAATTCACCGATGTCACACCTGGAAAAAATTAATTACATGGGGTAAAATAATAAGGCAAGCAAATATTGAACTGTTCTTATTGTCTTAATATCCCAAGGAAAAAGTTTATATTTGCACAATTGTACAACCTTCACTACACAATTTCATGCAGAAAAATATTTGCAATTATTA
>JAQIWR010002150.1:0-11781 GCA_034695945.1 Glomeris hexasticha
TCTGTGAAAAATAGTAAAAAAAGTTATTAGCCGTCAAAGTTTGACCGAAGATGTATCGGTACTACCGTACTGGATGATCCCCTGGCTTTTCGGATCAAACTTTGACGGCTAATAATTTTTTTTTACTATTTTTCACAGAGATTTTGTTGCACCACTTGCTTTTTCTTCATGGCTTTTCTTCAAGTAGTTTAAGTTTCAGGGTACCTTACAAAACTGTTATACTTGTTCTTTAAAGCTATATTGCATTGAAAGTTGCACAGGAGGTGGGAGATTTGCGAGCAATGTCAGTTATAGCAAGAGTGTATGGTTATAGCCACTCTTGGTTATAGATATAATAAGAGGCTGGTTTGAACGTAGAGCTGGAAATGTAGGTATCATTTTTGACACTGTATAATTGCGTTTATTGATTTCTGTGTCCCTCATAAACAAAGTCTTTTGAAATTCGCTGGTTCATTCAGTTTGCACACAAGGATTAATTAAGGTGGTTTGTATCCTAGAAAAAGTTACAAATGTCCTTGAAACTCCTGGAAATACTGTATTTTTGAAATAAAAGTTTAGTAGACAACCTAAGTTTGCTAAAGTGTTGCTATTTTCATTGTGAATTGCTTAAATGCAGCATGCTCTCAACTCCATAATACTGTATTTTAATAAAATATTGTTTGAACCAATTTCTGTACAATTGTGCCATCCAGTGGCAATAATTGGAAACATATCTTAATATTGCTGCAAAACATTTCCTCGACGCTTCTGCTTACATCCGTATAGCCAACTCCCAAATACAAATATTTTCTGCAACTTATTATTGAAATACTTTTTCCTTAAATATATTTCTTATGGACAATTAAAGTTGCCTTCCTTAAAATAACCTACTTTTTTGTTTTTAATAATGCATAGCATGCAACTTTGTTTTGGTACTTCTTATTAATTAACTTTCAAAATTGGGGCACATACAGTGAAACCTGTTTGTGGTGGAATCTAGCTATGTTGAAAATCTATCTATGGTGGAAAATATTTTTTTGACCAATTGACAGAATTATGAAAAGAATAAAAAACTTTTTATGCTTGTTTTCTGAAAATCCTGTCTATGGTGGAAACTTTTTTCGCTCCCATAGTTTCGCTGTGTGTCCATTGTTTTCTTGTTTCTGCCTTTTTTACTTTAAATAATAATTTATATTGGAAAAAATATGAGTGCTGCATTTTATATTCAGATACGTGAAATAACTGACAATTTGGTTTTGAGAGAAGTTATCAACTGTGTGGGAATGTCGGCTTCTGATTTTGTATCCAACAAATAGATATTCATAATTTTCAAAAGAACTTTACTCAATCAGTCATCATCGATACACAGTACAGAAATATTTGCTCAGGTGAAATTGCATTGCACATGAATTCGTTCGACTTGAAACGCTTAAAATACGAATTGTAGTAGTTATTATTAGTAATGTTGCACATTAATTGCGGTTTCTTGAGGTTAAAAGTTCCCAAAATGTCACATGCAGTCGTCATTAATTATATCCTACCCAAACAGAATTTTCATTGTTCGTTTCGAATATCTTTTTTAAGTACTGATTACCTGGGAATTGAAATTAGCATATACGCCATTTTGTATCTAGTTACAGAGGTAGTGCTGTACTGCAAGTCTGCTACATTTTCATTGGTGAACATTTCAAAATTCCAAAGAAGCTGATTTAAATATCATGGCAGCCAGTCACCGTATTATACTGTATAGTTAACTCTCCAATTATACATTATATAAAAAGAATATTAATTTATTTACAAGGAGAAATCACGATCAACGTTATTCAAATACATCCTCAGGATACGAATGAAACCGACCAATCGAAACAATAAAATTGAAACTTCGGATGGTGTATAGTAGGTGTAGTCTTGGCCTATATGTCTGATTGATCTCAAATCGGCGAAGACAAAACCACAGGACAAAAAAAAAATAAAATAAAATAACAGAAATCATAACGCCGTGATATAAAATAAAATAAAAGGAGGGAAGAGAAGTAGAGTAATGAAGAGAAGATGGTAAAATATTTACAAAAGAGTGTTAAAAACGGGTTTAACATTATTACAACTTCCCTTTTTCCCTCTGCGATTTTTAAAAATGGCCAGTTCCTGGATCATTTCGCAAGAACCTGCCGTCGTTTTGTTTGAGCTGAGTTTTTCCTCTAGTTGACATTTTGCATTCGCTGACAAAACTATAGGAATTCTATGGCTTGTTGGTTGCGGATCGAAGTGCTTTCATCATGTTTGAGGCATCGTAAGGACATCTTCCATAGAACTTGCTGCACTGGTCCGATGTTGCCGTTGAGCCCAAGTACGCTGCAAAGTGGTAAGGCCCACTTGGGGTCTTCAGGGACTCCAGTGTTACTTGCTTTGGTTTCGGTCTGCAAAATAAATAGTTGTTGTTGATTTAGTTTAGTGGATTTTGTTTGCAGTTTTACAGCAATTATAATTGACATACTGTTCCTGCTGATTCACATCGTGACTTAATTAATTTTGAAGATTTAGTGGGACATTCAAAACACTATTATGTGAGGTTTTCTTATTGTCGCGGGTGATGGCCATAATAAAATGCCGGATTCACGGTTGACTGGAATAACTTGGCACCATAAGTCCCAGGGTGACCAAGTTCCTCAATGTAAACGGGAAGAGGAGGGGACATTGACCTTGTGAAATAGAGGAAGACAGAATAACAGGAAAAGCTAGGTGGTGGCAAGTTAGTGGCAAGTTAGTTGGAAGGGCGTGGATCAAACACCTTTGATTTTTCGCCCCGCCCCATTCTAATGACGTCAGGAGAATTCCACACTGGGACAAACTATAATTGACATGATTTTAACGAGGGCCAGAAAAAAATACTACAGAAATTTGATAATTATTCTTGCCCAGGGCGATTGAAACCGTAAAAACTAGTTGCACACGATGACCACTTGGGATAAAACCTCGATTGACCTTGTTAGAATTTTGCGAATTCCTCCATTTTTTGTTGGCACAATTGAGAATCTCACCCGAATAGGCCGAGGATCATCTTCTCATCTTCCAGAAGACCATTTTTCTTGGAAGACTCTAATTCGCAGATGAGCCTCAATGCGCAGCTGTTGGTGTCCACTTCGTTGATGATGTGGAAGTAGAGGTCAAGGTTGCCCAGTTGGTTGTCCACTGCTTCTCGTTTGTAGACTTGGTGTCCACCTGAGTAGCTATCGTAGCCTTGTTGCTGTTGCTGACCGTAATAACCCTGTTGCTCGTAACCTTGCTGTTCGTATCCACCCTGTTGCTCGTAGCCACCACCATAGCCATAGTTGTATTTGCCGTCGTAACCTCTGCCTCCCACCGATGCTCCCGTGTAAGAAAGTGCTAATGCAGTGGCAGCCAACAATTTCAGAGCTCCCAGAGCAGCCAAGGTACCGGAAGAGATGCCAGCTATTGTGAATGGAAGTCCTACGAGTAGTGATGCGGGTGAGCCTGCAGCCAATGCCAAAACTCCTGCGCATTCAGTCAGTCCGATGTACGACAATGACACCACAGCGACCACCAAAAGCCTCCAGGGATTCATTCTGTAAATGAGAAAAACCCACACTTCTAAACTTCCTAATTTCATGCATTCTTTGGAGCTGTGTATTTTGTAAAACGTAAAATTCGAAATATTCAATAATTCAACTGCAGTTGCAGTATTATTTCAGATTGCTATTTTACAATGTAATAAATGAAGGTATAGGTATTGTAAATTTAACGTTGCAGGAATGGTTGGTTATTGGTTTGGAGCATTAAAAATGCAAATGAAACGTTGATTAAAACCATAAAATAAATCCCCGACTTCAAATGGATTGTGATATGGTCTCGGAAATTCAGTGAATATTAAACTTTCAACGTTAATGTAGTGCCCTTGAAAAACAATTCAATACCTTGAAAGAATATTAAATATTTAGTTTTGAAATGAGACTTAAAACTTATAAAATAATTGCTGTTCTTGATTAAAAGAAGTTGGAATATATACAGTGAAGTAGGTAAATAATGCAACGTTTACCTGGATATTGTATGGTTTTGGCTTGTCAGTATCCTGTCAAGTGCGCGATGCGCTCTCAAGTGCTGGTTGGTGTTTTTGGGCTTGGGAAAGAAGCTCGTTATCGTTGGATACCGACCTTCACCTGGCGAGATTCAAGTGGTGCTTGGACTCTGGCGATCCTGGTGCTCTGCTTTATATACCCTGTCAGGCTTTCGTCATGATTATTGATTAGGAAAGTAGAAGCCTGGTTGCTTGCTTGATCTGTCCGCCATGACCAACCCCCTGCTTCAACTTCCACCAATCCACACATTTCGTCCGGTGCTGGCATGGTGACCTACTGAGGCCGTCGCACCTAACTGCAACTGCTTCAAATCTAGGCCAGCCATTGGCTCTCCCAAACCCATCTCTTCAAAACCAAGAGCAACAAGAAGTAGAAGAGGAAGAGACCGGTGCATGGTCAAAGTCAAATGCCATACATTTTATTACACCTCTTTTATCATTATTTTCTATACATATATACATAGCAAAAACCTGTTCCTATATTAGCACTAATGTTATATATTCATTCCTATATACAGCACTTGTAGAAATAGACCTACTGAAAGCTTCAGTCGAAGATTTCACCATTCCTGGAATAGGAGGAAAAATGTCCAACTTGTTTGACACTTGTTTGGTTAACCTCTTCAAGTTCCTGCACAGTAAATATAGTCAAAACAATGATGAATGCCTGGCTGTAAACTTTTTCACTGCATTCATATGGGTGTGGGAGAATGTTGGTTAGTAGAGCTATATGTTTGTTCAGAAGCAGTAAAAATGGGACTTGTTTTCTCCAATGAAATTTTGAGCATAATTTGTGGAACTGCACTTGTTGTTTCAGATTTGTGTTCATTTTTTATCTCAGTATTTTATGTATTTTATTAAATTTCCTAAATGTGTGTGCACAACTAAATTTGAATATGATAATATATGCCAAGTTATGTTTAGAACAACAGATATATCGGGGAATATCTAATGCAACATCTATATCAACACAAAGCCTACATTTTTGTTGAATTTATAATAAAGGAACTTTATCAACTATTTAATCGCAATTCGCACACGTGGTTTTGCCTGACTTATATATTATGGTTTAATTTCTTAAATTTAAAACACATATCTTTAAGCTGATTTTTACTATATTAAATTATTTCCTACATTTTTTCACACTACATAATTTTAATAGCGAACAAAACAATCAGCATTTTCCATAATATTGTTATGAAAGGTAAAATTGTGTATTTTTTGCAGTGTTGTATTTTGGCACAACAACGCCTGCAGTTATGAATTATTTATCCTTATACTATAACGAATAAAATAACAGGAAACAATTGGCTATTTAATTATGTATACAACAATTCCGAATACATACTCTACTTCTTACAGTTTAGCTTTTGCATGTTAATTCTCATGTGCAACAGTTTATTTAACGTTTGGCAGCGTTGCAATTAGATTTTTTTTCTAATGGTTCTCATGCTAATTTTTTCCTCGTCTGCAGGAAATTAATTAGCGCCTATAGTGATTTTTCTCGTAGTTGTTGGTAGGTGGTCGTTAAAATATCGGAACGAAAGTAGAAAGTTAGTGTTGCGATATTTAGCAGAGGTTTGCTTAGTCATTTCAGACGTTGTAAGTGCGTTCACTTGCAATTCATCGCTTTGCCATAGTGCACTTAGCAAAGTTTCCGTTTTTAATGACATTAAATACATGTGTGCCTTGAACGTCGATGCCCCCTGTAGAAATGAGCATTAAAAACGTTAATTCGTTCGCAAGTTTTGAGCCAACTATTATGTAATAATAATGTCGTTCACCTTTATTTCTTTGGCTCTGGCTGCCGGCCATGCGATTGCCTTCCACAACGCTCCCCATGACCGACAAAACATCAATATAATTTTATTATCGTGTAAATGATATGGAAACAGTCCAAGAAAATTAATTTAATCCAATGACTCCTGCCCAATTTTTGAGAGAAAATCGTCCCAACTGCAAAGCTCTTTTTTTATCCCTCCATTTATATAGGTAGTACTTCAAATCACAAAAAGTTTATGAGGCCACTTACTTACTTACTGGCTTTATCACTGCTACCTAAGTTAATTATTTTCAAGTAAGTTATTCGCATTACTCCATGTGTAATGCACTTTGTACTATTTTGATATTATTTCCTATTGCAGTATTTTCAATAATCTATGTAAAAGAGAATTTACAGAAAACTAAGTCTAGAAGTATAAAAACATGAATGAATTAATATTTCAATAATTATGTGCACTGATGTGTGTACACTATACACACAACTAACATGTAACTGCATGCATTCATGTTCAACAAAACATTGTTTAAATAAGTTCATTAGTTCTCACGCAATTATCTTAGCAAAAATGTATTTTTCGGTTGCCCATATTTTTATTTGACCTTTCTTGAATAACCGTTTCTGGCGAAAATACGATTTTGCAGCTGTTTATATGTTCAACCGCGTGTTGTATATAATTTATTTTGACAGTGTGTTTAGATAGTGAGTGACATATCATTTTCCGACTTTGTTGACATGTTTCTAAACGCATTATCCAAAAAATGTTAGTATGAACTTGGGTTGGATGGAATGCATGCCATAGGGAAAATTGTGTTGCAGGAAGAGGCTTTATAGTCAGCTGTTGTGCTCTGATATGAACTCTGAGGAATTAAGGACCTCCAGGTGTGTTCTCGTTGAAATGGCGATTTTAAGTACACATGGTTGGCATTTCTTGCTCCGCTTCTTCACCTGTTGGCAAATTTTTTGGGAACGATCGTCGACCCCAACTCCTCAAAAGCCCACTTATGGCCCATCAACACCGATCTTCGCTCATCCAAATAGACTCAAACTCTGTGTATTATAGGTGTAAACTCGGAAAAACTGTCTATATACAACAACAAACAACAACTGGGTTTTACAGGCCCTCCTCTCTCACAAGAGTCACTCAAAAGTGAATGAATGAAGGAAAGAAACCAAGAGGTGTTGGTTGTTTTTTTTCTTGTTATTGAACGCAGTGTCAGCAGTGAAAGTTTGCATGGAAGGGTATATGTCTTTGTTGTTGTGCTTGTTGACAATAAACTAATTCGCTTATCTTTCAGCAATGTATAGTACAATACACCGCACACAGTTTACACATGTTCTCAGATTATATTGTAACGGACGATTAACCATACGTTGAATGCTGTATAAAAACCAAATTGGACATGGTTGATGAATTTTCTCAACCCTGTCGCGTAATATTTATTGTCAATATCTGTCGTTTAAAATATTTCGCAGTAGGCCTATATTAGGGAATTTCACAACATTGGTGTTCCAAAAAAGTTGGAACAGGATGAGGTTGTGAATTTTCAAGGTCACAGCCTGAACACATGTTACAGTGGTAATAGCCTTATTACAGCCAATTTTTAAAATACTTCCATTCTAAATAAACATTTTGGCTATTTCTTGCAAAAGTTGCAGTTTTTGATACAGTATTACAATTTGCACGAAGAATGCTGCATTCCCGTGATTTGTATTTCGCAATTATGTAATTATTCACAGTTCTGCTGCAAAATTTCTACAGAATAGAAAATCCCTAAAATATAACAGTGAAATTATCTCGAAAATGGTGGAATAATTTGCGATGTAAAAAGGTTCTGCATCCTTCCAAACACTGTTGGACTTTTCGCAACTATACAATGTTGGTGTTGTCATTGTAATGTTGTTAACACGTTGCAGATAATTTGTGCTAGTGTCAAAGTAGTAGGATATCTGGCTATCTACATGGACTTGGTTTATTTAAGAATGCAAATTTGGGACATGCAGTGTAGCACACGTGCACTGCGTGCATGCACAATTGGAGAATATTGCAGATACAGACCAATGCTCGAAGACCAGCTAGACTAGACCAGACTCATGAGTTGGTTGAACTGGGTGTGCAAGTTCAAGTTTGCAGATTGCTGCAGGCCACTACACCTCAACGGTGTGGCCTTGTTTCTTCCTTCATGGCCGAAATTTCAAATCCTCTTGCTGGCTATATAATAAGATGACAACCAAAACATTTGACACTGCTTTTCCGAATTCAGTCTCTATTTTAGAAATTCTTTTCATTTCACTCTAGGGCCCTTCAGTTATTGCTTTGGACATATATGTGATGATGATTTTGTGTTTATTTCCGTATTAGTTATACTTTTTCCTTAAATAGTTTAAAATGCTTATGGTAATTGAAATTTAAATTTTTAAACAATTTATAATATTGAAATTAAGGTACTATTTAATTACCCTTCTTGCCCTGATTAGAAGTTGTGTATGCGTACAAACAGTAATTTCCAGTTTAGCTTATAATGATCACACCATGACTTTGCAACTGTATGGAAATTTCTTTACAGTCAAATTTGGTTTCTTAAGTGTGGAAAGTTCTATATAGAGATTCAGACGATAAAACGCGTTCAAATTGGGAAATGTGTACATATTTATTTTATGTTCGTATCGCTCTCACATGCAAGTTGAAATTTAAAAATTGTGAAGCTCTTTTTGTAAAATTGGTCGTCATGCATGCGTAAATGCTCAAAAATTCAAAGCGTATCACTGTAAATTTTCTCTCACAAGAATACAACGACAAAACATAATTATTTCTCTGTTCATGTGTCAGTTTGATGTTTCTCTCCTATAAATATGGATCGGTTTTCATGTAGAGCGTGAAGAAGTTGTTTCCTATAGGGCAACATTGACAATCTACTTTTTATCATTAATATGATATAGCTGTATATATTAAGCAAAAAGTAGCATAATGTGTATGCTATTGATCCTGTATATATGAACATGTATAATTTTTTGATTCTCTTGTAAAATTGAAAAATTCACAAGGCAGTGAGAAATAAATTCGAACAAAATACACAATTTGAATTTACAAGGAAGATATTGGAAATATATCTAACATGTAAGCATTAATGCTATTAAATTTTCACTTAGTTAAATTGCAGCTTTTGGCATACAACATCATGCAACTCATTACAAAATATTGATAGTTTACGATGTGATTATATTTCACAGTCATGGTTGCCTGCACAAAAATCAGTAGACCTATATATGTGTAAAATGTATAGTAAAAACTGTGACTCCATATATAATTAGTTAAAAACAATTTCTGCTCGCGCTAATAAAATAATTATTATACTGGCATTGTATTTTCAAGGTTACATTGTATGCATTTATTGATCCGTGTGATACGTGAATGATCATATGTGAAAATGGCTGGCAATTTTTGCGAAAGTGTTAATATGTATACAAGGATTTCCGGGAGTTAAGTGCAGAAATAGCCGTGGAGGAATTTGATACAAATTCCGCATTCCGAATATTAGGGTTAAAGTAAAGTATAGGCTACACTTGCAACCAAAATCAAGCAAATAGGCTATGAAGACTGATAAAATGTTCACACCGGTTCAATGGCTTCATTTTTAGCCGCCAGCTTTTTACTCAGTAATTACTGCAATTTGTTATATCAATAGAAGTTTGGTACGGATATTAAATTTAAAAAGCAGCAAAAATTGTCTGGGGTTAAGGGGTACGACCGGGACATTGGGTTCTTTCTTATTTATTTTTTTCTCCATGTCTTCCCCTCTTTCTTTTCCCCTTCACCACTTGGAGAGTTGATCTCTGATGGCCTCCAGATACCCTTTGATCTCTAATGTACTCCACCTCGTCTGTGGAGAATAACAGTAATTAGGCTTAAATATTGCAATGGTCCTAATGCACAAAGCTATATTCACAGGTCACATGCTTCAAGGGTTCACTTCCGGATTGATGTGCCCTTGTGAGATATGAGGAACTAAAATTAATAACCTTGAACTTGGGGCACTTGCAAACTTTTCAGGAATTCCAATATGTATACCTCTTTTATACTGTCAACTCGAGGAGACAATTTATTATGGTTGAGAGTACCTACATATTGCAAATTTAATGTAGTATTTTTTACGAATGGAATTATATAATGAAGTAAAGTTTAAATTGGACACAATATTATGTTTCTTTAAATTAATTTTGTATAATATTCGCATGAATTTACATGCATATAATGACAAATTGGATAATCTCCTCATTGTGTAAGTTGACAGTAGAAAATGCAGTGTTAACCTGTGAAGTGTTTTAACTTAATGAAGTAAATTGCATCTCACCAAATGTTATAATTTAAATTTTATATGAAGATATAGCTTTACTTTGCAAAATTTCTTGAACAATTAATTTACAACTTAAATAGAATTATAGGGCCTACCTATATTATATGGAACGGAATACAAAATTGAAATTTGCGAACAATATCTTTAATGACTTACCATTGTTGTGAAGTTTCCTGGGAATTTTCCAAGTCTCCTTATTGCAATTAATGGATGGCCTATGTTTCAGTTAAAATTTAAAAGCGTGGGAAGACACTTTAACTAGTGTAAAATAATTGAATGTCATGTAAGATGTCAAAAAGTTCACTACAAATACCTAAAGGTCATTTGACTTGACTGCAATGGGTAAGTCGTGTGTGAGACAAGAGTGATTACAAAGCAGACAGCTACTATTTAACCTGTCCAAAAAACCCCTTTTATTCTTGCTGCATGCATATATGGTTATGTGGGCGTGTGTCTTATTTATATTTATGGAGAAACTGGCTCTCGGTGAAACTCAAATTGCTATTCTGCTAATAATTACACTGTAGGAGTGACAAAATATGGAAATGTTGGTTCGTAACTGGGACGTGAATTATTGGTATACTATAGCTCATATTGAAGGAAGTGACATGGGCTCGCAAACACTATACATTCAACGCTATTTGGTGTTGTTCTTGTCGGTTCAGTGTTGATGTTGGCCCGGAAATAGACTCCGAAATATATACAAATAGAGAAAGAAAGGGTCGAGGTCAAGCGACGGGTGTCACATCGGTCATTGCCATTGCCAGGTCCTAAATGGAGCACTGCTAAAATGCAGGTCAGTAGTGGATGGAGGAGAAGTGCCTTTAGGCGTACCAATTAAAGTACCTTGGCATTCGTTCCACGACGGATAGTGATCATCAGACTTGTCTTTTTTCATCAATGAGAGTTAAACTCTTCAACGTGCAGGAATTTCGTTTCAAATGTCCCTCCTTCTGCACCAGTCATTATACTAGGCTCACATAGACCCAACACCTCTCCAAGTTCCAAATGGCACATCTCAATATCACACCTTTACTAATTATTAAATTGAGAATGTAGGTCCCAAAAGATGCCAAATTGAAGATGAACGTTTTATGAATGTGCCATGCAGGAAAGCGATATACTTTTTACGAAGTGGTACTGCAGGAAAGCAATCCAATTTCTAGCAAACACAGTCTCGTAAAATAATTCAGCTAACATTTGGACGAAAATGTGCTATTTGCAAAATCGCATTTTTGATGCAGTCCTGCATCGATTCTAAATATTGTGTTATTATTGGGATGTCTTTCTTCTCCAAACAATAAAAATTGACGCGATTTTGAACTATATTTTAAGCGGAATTAAATTTATATCTATGATTTAATCAGGAATTAAATGCTATCGCTTTGAGACAAATTTCAAATTGGGACATTAATTCATTGTAGTATATATTACAGTAAAACCTGTCTATGCTGGAATCGCAAGGGACCGAACAAAGTTTCCACGATAGACAGGTTTTCCATGATAGAGAGGTTTCCATAGGCGAAATTAGTAATAACACTGAAGCCCATATTTTGATACTTTCTGAGCCATAA
>JAQIWR010002151.1:0-11779 GCA_034695945.1 Glomeris hexasticha
GTTTCGTTTTTTGGAATCAGCACCACAAATACCTCCTAAAACAGTTATGAAACTGAAGGCACCAAAAAAAATTTAAATTCTGTTGGGCAGTGTTATTGATCAAATGTACTGGATCCAATTGTTGATTTTGTTGATCCAATTGTTGATCAATTTGATGTAAAAATGGCTATAATAGCTAGATCAATTCTTAATCAATATTGATCAAAGAATTCCATCGAATGTGTGACAATGTTACCCTATACACAGGGTGGACGAAAAGTCTAAATGCAAGCAATCACTTCCAACCCATTGTAGGTGTGTTCCAATTTGGTGTATGACCTTTGCTTGAAGGCCATCCATGTTATAACTTTTGAAATATCAAAGATAGAACAAAAAAGTGAATTAGTGGCATGGAGAGTATTGAACTTGAATGCCAAAGCCAACATCGCGGAGAGATGAGGAGCGACGCGAAGAGCAATGTAGCGAAGCAATTAACAGGGGCTCACAGCCTGCAGAAGCATAATGGCATGTTGGCCGCAGAAATTTCCTGTTAATTCCCATATTGCGATAAAATGTTTGTTCTATCTTTAATATTTCAAAAGTTAGAACATGGATGACCTTCAAGCAAAGGTCGAACACCAAATTGGAACACACCATTGTGTCTGAAACCTTTTATTTCCTATGTTCAAATTATGGTTACCTACAATGGTTTGAAAGTGATTGCTTGCATTTAGACTTTCCGTCCACCCTGAGGGTGTGTAGGGTGGGACATTTGGGATTAGTTTTACCCACTTGGTTTTACCTACCCTAGCTATATACACCTTAGAACTTTGGAACACATTCACATCAACGACATGTGTATGCAGAATATGCATAATTAACATGATTCATAATTTGTTTTATCATGTTTTACAGAAATGACGTAATTGCAAGATGGCTGTTCGGGTGAAAAGAACAATTAGTTTGAAGAACAATAGTTCAAAATCAAGAACACTTCCTGCAGGGAATCAAAGTTTAGCACAAAACAGAAGAAGTGTTTGCTTACCTGTCGGATCGGAGACCCAATCAGGTAATTTTCATCTTCAAAATGGAACATATGTATATACGTGTGTACACATAATATACAGGGTGAGGCAAAAGTCTGGTCATTTTTTGAATAGCTGTAATTCTGCAAACATTACATGAAGTTTGATTAGGGGGTTGAATAGGAAAGCAGTTAGGGGCCATCCAGAAATCCCACTTCCGGTGACCTTGAACATGACCTTCATGGGTTTCTAAGTGCTATCTTTTTAACTGCATGAAAACTTATGCGATCCAATGCATATTGTGTGTTGGTGTACATTTATTTCACACAGGTAATGTCCATTTCCAGCTGTGGTGTGATCGGCAACTAATGTTTGCCTGCCCTGCAAGGCACTTGGCATTAATTACTGCTTCCATTGGGGGAATAAATTCCTGTAAATTCGCCAGCATGTCAAACGACACTGCAACGACGTTGAACCCACTGATCAATAGGTGCTGAACAACTTTCAAATTTGAACTATGTTTGTGATTCGAACAGTTAAAAAGATAGCACTTCGAAACCCATGAAGGTCATGTTCAAGGTCACCGGAAGTGGGATTTTTGGATGGCCCCTACCTGCTTTCCTATTCAACCCCCTATTCAAAATTAATGTAATGTTTGCAGAATTACAGCTATTCAAAAAATGATCAGACTTTTGCCCCACCCTGTACATGACCGCAATTACATGAAACTATTATTTAAAATTTTGTTACGATTGTGATTTTCAGTGAAGAAAATAGAAGCCGCAGATATAGTTTCAGTTCTACGGAAGAAGATAGCAATTCTCTCCGGTGGATATAATATATTGCTGCAGCCATTTATTGAAACAGAAATTGAAATTATATATAACAATGGGATTTGTAATATATTTATACAGGTGGTTGCGACAAACATGGCAGTATAATAATAGTGTTTCCATCACAGAGCGAATGCACGCATCTTAATTTTGAAGACATTGTTGAAACTCTGACGTACTTGAGTTCGGTTGCGAGGCAAGTGATATTACTGCAAAAAATTATATAATATTTTGAATTTGGGATTAAAGCTGATTGTATGTATAGCTATGCGGAAAAACAGAAGCCATCTTTCACAGTGGTAGTAGATGTGCAAAATGGAGTATGGTTAAAGTTGAAAACTGTTCTGCGGGCCGTGCAGCACGCGCTGGGACAACTTGTGAAAGTTTCTTTCGTGGTTGTTCAAGATGCTTTTTGGGACAGACATAGACTTGCAAGTGATCTCAAGAAGGAGAAATGCTCAATGGATTTCAGGGTGTGTATGGATTTCTTATTAGTTAATCTAAAAAATTTTATTATTTGATATGAATTTTTAAATATGTTCATCGGGCTTTTTTTTAGGTTCGGTGTGTGAATGCTGAGAAACTAATGAAGTACATCGATCAAACTTGGCTTTTGGCAGAATTTGGAGGAAAACTCAACTACAATCATGAACACTGGCTACAAACTCGATTGGTACCATTTACATGTGGATTCTAACAAATGTATAAAAATGGGTTTTAGGAATTTGTTTATTTTCATATTTTCAGGGATTGGAAAAGTTTCTAAAGGAAGCGAACTCGGCTCTGAGGCATTTGGACACCACTTACTTAAAGATGTACAGTTACTCTCACCCGACAAGTCGCGCGGATTATACAACCCTGCTCGGTGATCACAATACCGCGTACTCTGCCGCGATGAATATTGCTCAAAAAGTTGTTGTTGAAGGTGAAGTTTTAGCGAATGCCGTGGTTTGAAAATTATGTTTCTGATGTATCTTCGAAAATTATAGGCCGGCGTCTGTTGGGTCAGTTGCAAATCGATGGAGATTCGGGTTTTAAAACGGTTTCAGAAAAAGATGGTCAAACCGGTCTCGTGTCGAGGTCGCAGAATCAAGTTAGTACATGGTGTTGAGATACTCTGTGGGATGGATACTTGCAGTGTAGTGTAATATTTTTGTTTATTTGTGTGTGGCAGGTTAAGAGGTTGTTGAAAACCATAGAGGAACAGCAACTTCAGCTGCAGGAGTCATGGGTTGGCATCAATAAAGATCTGAAGGAATTTGCTGATCTGTCCAAATTGGAAACCTGTATGACAGAGGTATCAATTAATCAATTATTTACTTGTGCATATTAAAACAAATAAACGTATTCAGTAGATAAATGGAAACTTCATGCAATGCCGCAAACTAACCCTTACAGAAAAATACTGCAGTTAAGACTTGCAAACGTTGAGAATAAATACATGGTTTCAGATTTTGTTAACTTTAACCTTCATCCACTCTTGCTTTAACTGATGAGCACAGTAAAAAATAAAAAAGTATCAAGTTACGCACAAATTCATCTACTAATCTGCAGTACTGATTCAAGGTCGTCGATTGGGTCCTGAATGAAGGTGAGAAGTTATTAACATCCCAAAAAGGAATAGGAAACAATTACATTTCCTCTGAGAATTTCAGGAGAAAACACGAACAGCTGGAATTACAATGCATAGTGAGTACAAAAGAATGGAGTATGTGGTTAAATTATGAACTGAGTTCTTGAATTCGATGTCTTAGGAAACTTATAGTGTTTATGCCGAACTGCGACACCGGGTGGATTTACTGATGAAGCGTAAACCTCCTTATTGGTTGTTGGGTGTTCGGGAGAAAAAAGAGCGAATGGATGCCGTGTGTCTTAATTTTGCAAGCAAACTCGAAAGGAGAAGAAATCTTCTCATCATATCTGTTCGGTTTCATCGCACTGCTCTTGAAGTAAACGTGAAAAACCACTTGTTGCTGGTAGTTTTAGAAACTGATCACTTGTTTTTTCCGCATCAGGCACTTCAACAGATGGATGCATTGATGGAGACCTTGATGACAGAATTCACAACGCAGAATTTGCACAATTTCGAGTCGATAAGCGACAAGTTGGAAAGTTCTCGTCAAGAAATATGTAATACGGGTGTTTGATATTATGCCTTTTTAGGTCTATCTTATTAAAATTGTCTGTTACGTTTGCAGTGTTCCTCAAGGGAGAATTGAAACATGACAGCGATTGGCTGGTGTGCACCATGATGCAGCCAGTGTACGACACCGAAGGTGCAACTGTAACTCCGGACCATTCGGAGGACATGGCGAATATTCGCAGGGTGATGGCAGTTGTACGTAGCAGATGGGTGAAGCTGGAAGAGGCCCTTGATACCCACAAGCTCCATATGTGGCAGAGCTTACAGCTGAGCACCTGTGAGAGAGATGCGCAGCAAGTATGTACCTTCGGTTTTTCAAAATTAAATTGAAATGGTACATGGAATTAATTGTTTAATTTGATTACTTTCCAAGGCCATCGAGTGGATCTTGGATCTGTGCTCGGTGTTAGTGAACAACCATATTTCAGTGGGTTGCAGTCTTGAAGAAACAAAATCGCTTTGGGATGAACATGCCAAGTTCGAGGAAATTGCCCGGGTGGGTGATTTTTCTTACATCTTTTAATTATTAAACTGCAAATGTGACTAGCTAGTCAATGTAAATTGTGTCGGTGCAATGAAAAGTATGCACTTGATTGAGCAGTAGTTTGTTTTTGGATATTACAGGGCACGTATGTTTACGGACAACAGCTTCTTCAAACATCCCTTGCCCTGCGCAGGCTTCTGGGCCAGGTTTTAGAGCCTAGCATGAATATAAATGAAAGACTGTTTCATGCATGGAAAACGTTTCTGGCCGGAAGTACTGAACGTGGTATGCGGCTCAGAGTGTGCTTGACTTTCTACACAAAAGCCGAACAAGTGAGTCCCAATTTGGAGTTGGCGCCGAAATCTAAAACCCCTTAAGATCGAGACAATATTAAGTTTTAACCCTTATGTTTAATAACAGGTCCTTGAACGGTTGCATCAGTTAACGTTGCAGCTGGAGACTGAAATGGCAACTTCAAGTGGTCACAACCATAAGTCTCGCATACTGCGAAATTACCTTCCGGTTAGGGACATGGTCCTCGTTGATGCCAGATGCGTTGCCCAAACTGGAAAGGCTCTCCTGGAACGCCTTGAACTTCCGGTTATTCCTGACTATAGGTACATGAACATGCAATGTACGTGTGTCTATTTGGCTTCAGTTGCACGTTTGCCAAAAGCCAGGGCCATAATTAACTGCCAATGGACAGGCTTGCGGCTTGGTGCGTAGACAGAAATCTAGGTAGTACTTCCTTGTTACGTGTCGCGGATTTTTCCAACCTTGATAACTAACTGTACTACGTTGAGGAAGTTGGGTTTTAGCTGCACCATTGGAGAGGTTAGTTTTCTGTTGAAGAACCTTGAGATAGCTGGTGATATTTGCATGAAATGCAAGTATTAACTGTCGGTAGAATAGTGTATAGTAGCCTGTACATAGTGAAATATCCAAAACCCTTACAACACCCATCGATTCCCACACTTTTATATGTATTGTAGTCAGTTCTAGACTTATTTTAGTGCATTGTATGAACACTATTACATTTGATATTTCTAAAGTAAATGTGAACATAGTCCACACTGATGATAACTGCATTTGCCATTACGTACATTTTTAAAGGTGACATGACAGGAACAACTTTGTTGAGACTTGATCCTGCTATTGCCTTACATTTGTATTGTATTCAGTTGACAAAAACCCACTTTACTTGTGTAGCATGTAGAATCATGTTGCATTTACATGTGTGGCACTCTTAAACATCTATTTTGGGTAATCTGACTGTGCCGTTTTAATTTGGATGGTCGCCAATTTGAATAAGCAAATTTTTACTGCACCATGTGTAACAAATTTTCGAATATGTTTGTAATAACTTGGTAAGATAAACGCATGCCTTCATTATTTTAAGACTTTAAAGACAAAGCATTATAAGCATTAAAATGTAGTTTTAGTTTAGTTGGCGGTGCAAGTAAAGGCAATAACTGTTTATTTAACTTGTTTGCTGACAAAATCTCGCTGTAAGCACAAGGAGGAGTTTCCTTCTGGAAACGCGAAAAAGTGACCAGGAAATTGTTGTTTTCGTTTCCCCTTGCCAAATTTAATTCACAAGTCGGGTGTAAAATCTTTGCATCGCCTAACCGAGTTTATTTTCGGATATATGGATGTGTTTATCTGATATGTCATTATGCGCTTCTTCAGGTCCACACGAGCCTATTCGGACGAATTTGCTTTGGAACATATTGGGAACAAGATGGCCGCCGTTTCCCAGATGGCCGACCAAGTGAATGCCATTATGGCAGATGACGTTTCATCCCTCGAAGACTGGCGCTCTCTATCCTCTTATAACGAAGCTGAGGACCGGAAGACCGCGGCCACAACGAGCAGTGCCGAGTGGAAGACTGCCGAAGATTGCCAAGGTCTGCATATTCTAATAGCACAACCTCGTGGCTTTTGTCAATTGTATTCATAATGTATCCATATAGAAATGACTCTAATTGGTGAATTTGTATTACGTTAAATAGCGGAAGAATGGTTATCGTGTGACGAAGAGGAATATTTTGGAGACGAGGAAATGTCTTCGCCGTTAAAGGATGATTCCGATTTCAAGAATGGGCCGTGGAGGCTAACCTCGTGCGTGAGGGAATTGTCGGAGACCAAGGTGTCCAGTGGATGGGAACACGGTCCAACCAGTGCCACGGTAACCCATCAAAAGGTCATCGAGAAGTGGGAAAGTACCACTGAATCCTCTCAAAGAGCCACTCGTGTCTCTTCCATGGTCTTCCAGCAACCACATGACGGCCAGGTACATGATTATGACGCGTTTGTCAACGACTTTCTGAACTTTTGTAAAATGTAACTACTTTTGCACTAACCTTTTTGGATTACACCTATTGTATACGTAGTTACATAACATGTTGTAATTGTTCAAACTGACAATATGGTTATATGTATCCAGAAATACAATCTTTTCTTGCATGTTATATTTACACACGACTAGCTATACAATCTGCATGTTTTGTACTCTAATAATACCCATTTGCATATGTTAATTACGCTGTATCATTGGCATGTGCGATAACTGCATGAAATAAAATGTCACTCTTCTTACAGTGCAACTAATCAGTTCATCTGCATGGTATTATACCGTAAATACTAACATAATTGTGCACAAGATGTGTGCAGGTTAGTTTAATATCGGGTGATGTGTTTACACGCAGAAGGAATGCGATGACAGCGGAAACCATAATTCGTGGGCACACAAAGAAAGGCCCCAACCGACTTCTCTTACAACCGAGGACCTTTCACTCGAGGAACAGCTTTTGGTCACACGCTTCAATCAGGTAGGATGATATGATAAATATTTATTTAATTAATTTGGTGTTGCGTACGAGAGGGGAGCTTTTGTGGGAGGTTTCACTGCATCACACATGGGATGTTATGTATTGGGGCATTTCACACATTGGTTCGTTGTGTATATCAACAATTTACTGTGTATTTTCACTAATCTATACATGCTGTGCAACTTTGTATTTGCAACTTGTACTACATGGCAAACATTGATAACTATACATTTTGAATTAACTTGACCCTGATGTCCAAGGTCATCATTTGTTAGGTCCATTGAATTTCACACCCGTGGAACTGTTCATGTTCAACTCAACAGTCTTCACGTTCATTATAATTAATTTCAGCGAGATTTTTGGGGTGGCTCATTTTTCTGGCTCACCCTGTAAAAGGTTATTATTATGGTTATTATGGGATCAGCTCTTTGTTTGTTGTTGAGGATATAATCAACGGCAAAAATGGACGAAAAAGGATGTAAAATGTCAAGTTATTTATGTACAATATGTGATTGCATCGTTGAGGTACAACGGACGATTCGCCGCCGGACGTTTGGCGAACGGGCGAAATTGGCGGTGGCGAAATGTCCCGTCCCATCCTGTCCGCATATGTTCTCCAGACCCAATGAAACGAAACAGCATATTTTAGTTGAGTTTCAAGCCCTGTATACTTGAACCAAAAATAACCTTCTCTTTTGGCATTCCTTCATCACATTTCAAGATGTGAGTACACTGCACTGTAGGGCAGTTTGGCACCAGGGGATAGTTCAAAAAACACGTTCTGGGTGGCAACTCAAGTTGGGAATAATATATAATGCGCCAGTCTGTCGTTTTGAAACTATAGAATTAACTGCTGATGTTTCACTTTCAATACTCGGGCAAGACTGAAAATAGTATTCTGCTATAAAACGCAACCATTATTTTGTAGTGTCGGATTTCTATGTGTTTTTTCTTTATTTTCCGAACAAAATGGCCGTCGATTTTTTTTCTATTTCCTTCCCAACTTTCCTATGTATAAACCGAATATATGGAACAATTTTCCGAATTTGTAAAGGACAAATGAAACTGGGGGATGGGTTGGGTTACACCCTTCATTACCCAACTTTAATGATAGATGGTCGGATTTCCTGTTTCATTGGCAACATATATGTAACCAATAACCGGAAGTAGCTGCATGGCCGCCATGACACTGACTTTTTTTCTTTGTCCATCTCCCTTTTCAAGATATGACATTTGCACAATCGCAAGTGGAAAAAAATCTTCAAGTTTTTTTTCTAAACGATGAGGGGGTTTTATGGACTTTATCTTTTCATATGGCAATATTTAAAGTGACAAATGATTGGGTTTTTGAAAGTTGAGCTCTATAAAAGTTGATTCATGAACCCATTAAATCTGAAGGGGATATATTATATAAAATCAAGATAAGACTTTTTTCGCATTACGTATTATATATTTTTTGTTAGGCTTATCACATCATAGCTTAGATTGCATAATTTGTAAAAATCACTGCTGCAATTTAGATTATGAACTTCATTTACTGTAAAATGGGGCAGTAATACAGTATCACTTAACCGTTCTCTTGGAATTAATATTTCAAAATCGCATTTCTAAGAAATTGTGGACAGTAATATTTGCTAATTATTTTCTGGAGTAATATAAAGCAGAACGCTGATTGGTTTAAAGTTTCCACACGGTCTGCAATTAAAATTTGATTATCTCCGAATTGTTGAGTTTATTTCAGATCGAAATATTAGTTGAAATCACTTTTGATGTATGTTTACTGTATAATTTTCTCGCACTCGTTCACATGAACCATGAATTCAATTTTGACAGACCGGTAATTATTTGTAAAAAAGAAATTTGACCCGTTGACGTCAGCAAATTGGGACACGACCGTTGATGGATCTTGAGGCTTTCAAAAACCAGTTTTAGGGGCAATAAAAAAGCGAAAAGAAAATAGGACATTGTCGCCCATGGCTCTCTTTTCCAGCCATTTCTAACACTGTATCCCATTTTTTTGATTTGCGATTTTTACAAGTCGACCAACGGTCAGTTTAACCCGGTTATTATTATTGGAAGTGTGTGTATTTTGTCTGGAGGTCATCTCAAAAGTACTGACTTTGTGAGAACATCAACATTTTGTAGTTTTTGCAAACCTTAGGAATTTTTACTATACTGCCTCTGTCTTTTTAACTTTGCGTAAAAACAAGTTTTTTGTCAAAAATTATATTCGAAGTGACAAAACTGTGGTTAGAAACTTTTTATACAGAGTGGAATTTTGGTAGAAATGTGGAAAACATGTTGTCAAACGTTTTAATTGTAAATAAATGTTTTCTAACTGGAGAAGGGTGGATTGTACTTTTTTGAATGTGCGATTATGGGCGACCTCTAGCGGCAAAATGTGACTTCTGAAATCTGGACTTGTGAAATTCTATAGTCCTTCCAAAGAAAGATTGAGCCAGGACCATGCCAATTACAACGTTTGAAGGGGTGCACTGATTCAGGTGTGCAGGCTATGACGCGCTAGTATTGCCACAAACTGCAACAGTTCACCCCTTCAAACGTGGTAATTGGCATGGTCCGAGCTCAATCTTTCTTTGAAAGGACTATAGTTGTCAAAAACAAACTTTTATGTTCACAAGTAATTATTGTGATGAACAATGTTGTGAAATTAATTATATATAGCAGCTTTATTAAATAAGATTGAAATGTTTTAATAAAATGCTGACAATTTAGTTTCGAGATTTGTAAAAAAAACTGAAAAATATATATATACAGATTTTCAGACATACTTTTTCCTGGTTAAAAATAGAAATGTTGTAGGCAGAATTTAATGAAATGTCAGTATTTTGAGTGAAAATAACCCTCCATTGCACTTATTTCTCTTCACAACTTGTTTATTACTTGCACCAGAAATAATTTAGTATGACAGCTGTTCAAAAATGGAAAGATCGTCGATAAATAACTTAAATTTAACTACGTAATATTTTTTTTCTGAATAGTATATACAGTAGTATCCTTGAAACACAAACTTCGTCTGCACAATCGTTCAGAACTGCATTTTCGAATACGCGCACTTTTTGCACCTCCTCCCCCGCATTTCACTAAAATGGACTTGTCCATTTCGATTCTCTTCCTGGCGAGTGGACGAGTTCATTTGGCATTTAGCATGTGTACTACACAAAAACACAGTATTGCATTAATTCCAAACAAAAATAGATATTCCCTGGTTGTTTGGAGTCAATTTGGGGAGAAAATACTTCATAAAAGTGCGCGATATTGGCAATGAAAGCAAGGAGTGATGAAAGTGAGAGATCAAGGAGAGATGGAACGAAATAGATGAAGAGAACCGCAAGGGGAAGAAGGAAGAGGGAGAAGGCCGCGAGGGGCGCTGCGATCGTGGGGTTGTTTGGGGGTTTGCGCCCACGTGCGCAGTAGCACTACAGTTTGCCGTCACAATTATTTATCGTCTGTGCCAGGGTGAACTCGGCGCAGTCTGTAGTTGGAGCCAGAGGTGGCCTGCAGTGTGCCACATCGTTGTCCCTGGGAAAAACTCGAACGTTTTGGATTACATTATTTTCCAGCCCATGCATAAATGAAGAATTAGATTGGTCTCCATGTCGGACAACGACGTTGGAGCAACATTGGGTGGAGGTGGAGGAGGAGGAGTAGGTGTGGCGATGGGTGTGAGTGGAACGACGGGAGGAGGTGGAGGACGAGTGATGGTCAGGGCCCCTGACGGTGACCATTCGTTCAACGGGGTCCTGGGAACCCTGGGTCCAAATGGTGCCCAAGGGAACGATGGCAATAGACAAGCCCCGCCCACCACCACCATCAGCACTATTGCAGTGCAGGCTGGACATGCCAGAATAGTCATTGCACTCCTTCAAGTAAGGCCAAACCTGCCTAAGTTGACCGAATTTTGCTGAAAAAATACAAATAACTTTGCATATTGGAAATGGAAATGTTGGCAGGAATGTGGGATTTACCTAACTTTGACTTGCTTTAAACTTGTTCAGATCTGCTTTTAGTACATTTGTATTGTAATTTTAGTGTGCAATCATGGTTTTTAAAATGGGCAACATTTAATTTGTAACCTGATTGAAAAATCGGTAAATGTTGTTGTGTAAGCAAACGTGGCTGCTGCAAATCAGGTCAACATTAAAACCAAGTGATTTTTAAAACAGGTTTGACAAGTGCGATTATACATGATGGCCACACATGCAGCAGTGTGTAATTACTGATAACTGTATAATGGTTTTAATAGTAATGAGGATACACCATGCATATGTACACCTGCTTAAGTTGAACTTGTTGGTTGAACTCTTGGTAACATCAACAATTGATCTTACATGTTGGTGAAAAGTAATATTTCTGGTTAAGGCGGAATGAGGTCAGCCATGTTGCTTGGCAGGGAAGCCTGCCATTGGGCTGCAGTTGTCAAACGCCAATATTAAAAAATAGCGCTAAATTAGACAGCGCTT
>JAQIWR010002152.1:0-11778 GCA_034695945.1 Glomeris hexasticha
CGTCCTTTATTTTTACCCTTTGTTTGGAAATTTCTTATATTTTTTCTTAATTTCCTATATTCTTACCTATATTTTTTCTTAATTTCTTATATTTCCTATTATATTTATGACCTCCAGCACTTCACACCCTGATGAGTTTATACCTACCTTTACAACTCAATTGACATTTATTAGAACTGCATCTCGTGAAACTATGGTTTTCATTAGAATATAAAATTTTTCTACAAAAAAAATAAAGTTAACTTATATTTCCAAGAAAATTATAATCACAATGCATTACTTAATCATTTACTGTTTACGTATAACTCATTTCCTGTCAGATTCTACATAGTAAATCTGGTGTATTAAAATTACTCTGCTTGTCTATTGTATAAATTCACTCACACTTTTCGTAATTTTATGTGTTCACTTATTTTGGTCATATCGTCGCCGAATCGTTTCACGGATGATCTCAACATGTCAACCTCTTCGTCGGTCCATTTTCCACTATGAAGGACACAAAAATTTCCCAATTAATATCTACATTCGCAGTAAAAAACTCACTGTCCTTCGAGAAAAATTCCAATTCTATATCAAATAAAACGCAATACTTGCAAAGTAACATAAATTGTGGCCACTTTTGTGACGTAAAATGATTTAAGTAAAGTTCTGAACATCAATTTACACATTTTGTCCCACATCGTGAAATATACTTGCACGCAACAAGTTCACGTGCAATATTCTTCCAGCGAATACATGGCATATGTTGCAAATGGACAAATTGCACGCAATACAATTGCAAAACTATATTTCAATCACCTTGAAGTCGACGTTTCTGTTACTGGATGCAGTTGCATAGTCAGTTCACCAAGTTTTGAGAATGCAGCACCGGCAGCTGTGAAAATCTCGCCCACCTTAATCATTCAGACAACCAAAATATTAGGAATATTGCGAAAATAACAGTGAAACCAAATTAGGCCTATCGGGCATCTCACCTTGCTCGCGGAATTCATCTTCATTTCCAGTAATAATCACAAGAATTTATCGCAATAACTCGCCATCGGTTACATACACTCTCATTCTACACTCAGAAGCAGTTATAATATTGAAATAGTTACGTATTCAAGCGTTTTATCACGTTTTACTGCGGCAACAACAAACGCGCGAAATGCAATTATTCTAAACTGCGCAGTGGAACGGGATTTTGTTGACACCGCGCAGTACGAGGCTACGAGCACGAGCGCCATCTGGCCGCCAGTATATGAAACTGTCAGAGAAATCAAATCACGGCTCATGGTCGTTTATTGCATGTGTTGCTAACATGATTAATGTTATATTATTATTTCTTGCAGTAATTACAACTTTGGTTACTGGACTAGCGCCTCCATATTATGGGACAGACAGAGCGTCGATGCAATTTGAATTGCCGCCGCTCCATTTTGGTTTTGCTGAGCTTGAACCATATATAGAAGCAGCTACTGTGCAGTTGCATTACCTGGGCCATCATGCAAAATACACTGAAAATATGAACAACGCCTTGAAAGAATGGCGAAAAAAGGCACAGTAATTAAACTATTATGGATTGCTGGATGACATATATTTTAATTTTCCCATAATATGTGTATAAGTATTTATATAAACTTTCAAAAACTCAAATTTTATTTAATTAATTAGATGCTCATTTTTTTGTGCTTTAATTACAGGATAAACAAGCATCTAGAGTTTCCATAGTAGATGTGCTTCGAAATTTAACAATTGTTCCTGAAATTTGGAGAGAAACTTTGAGAAACCACGGTGGAGGGTTTGTATAAAATTGCAATTCACTCTTTACATAAATAATTTGTACTATTATAATGATCATAAATATGGTAATTTGTAATGTTTAATCCAATGGAATAGCTTTGTAAATCACAATTTCTACTGGTCTGGTCTGGCACCTAACAAACAGGGAAAAGAGCGAAAACCAACCGCAGATCTGCTAGCGGATATTGTAAATCAATGGCAAAGTTATGATAATTTCAAGGAAGAGTTTACCAAAAAGAGTGTTGGTCTATTTGGATCTGGTAACATTATAATTTCAAATTTTAAGACCTCGATCCTTATATATTTATACAATTAAAGATATTTATTTGTATTTATCAGGTTACGTTTGGCTTTGCCGGAACATAACATCATTGGAAAAATCGAGCAGTGACCTGTCTATAATGTCTACTGCTAACCAAGATTCACCTTTAAGTTTAGGACTTGTACCAATTTTGGTTATAGATGTATGGGAACATGCTTATTATTTGAAATACCGTAATCTACGTGCTCAATACGTAGATAGTTGGTGGATGTTGGTTGATTGGGATCATGTGGTGCATTTGGATTTGTGGTGGAAGGGAATCAAACTGCATGATGAACTGTGATACAATTATTATATGTATTATATGTATAATGTTGGTATTATCTACGGTCGTGTCCAATTTGCGATTCAAAATTCACCGCAATCCATTGCAGCATATGAAAAATAACTACAATTTTGATATTGCCCAACATGGGAGTTTACATTCTGAAATATATAACTAATTCACGTTTATTTCTACATCGCTTTTTACATTCCGACATAAATTCGGTTCAACGAACAACCCTTTACAAACTATGCTTATTAATGCATGGCGTAATTGGTAAAATATGTGATATATGACAGAAGAAAGTATATTTACTAAACAACTTGGGTGGAGTTTAAGCTCCGTTCCGTTGTCGGTTTACTGTGATTCTCGATGGTCCTCAGGATCCATTCCGTATTGATGGACACTTTGTCGTACAATCGCGGTTGCTTGGCCAAACCGCATCCTATCCTCCAGTTCACGACACCGATTAAATTCCACGTACCATTCCTCTCGCACAGCAATGGGCTGCCTGTTTGATCTTCACCCTGATTATAGAATTATATAAATAAACAAATTTTGTAAAACATTCACATTTTCCATGGTTGACATATGTAGTGTAGTAAACTTTGTTCAAAATTTATGGAAAATAAAGTGAAGTGTGTTGATATTGGTATACTGAACAATAAAAGTGTCATGTTCCATTTATTTGCATGCACAATACTGTTTTATATACAGTACTACATTGTCTAGCAGTTGCTATGTAACCTACTACAGTCGGCTCTTGTTATAACGACACATTTGTTCGTTATATCGAGTGTTGGTTATACTAAAAGGTCTGTTTTGAGGCATATTTTTCGTCCCCAGACGTCATCCATGTGTTTTTATGACTTTTTATGATCAAATTGACACAAAAATAGAATAATAACTATATTTTCAAGCTATATAACCAGCCGGAAGTACGACATTAAATTGCCGTTCGCTATAAACAGTCGTTAATTTAGCATTGTGGGATTAAATTGTTATAATAACGAGAGCCGACAGTATCTATTTGAATGTATGAAACTGTTAATTATCTTTTAGATTAATTGTAAGGATCATTTAATGTAAATGTTTAGTGGATTATACAAATTTAAAGGTGAACTGACAAGGTTTTGCAACATACCCTGAATAAACTAGCATTTGATTGCCACTAATTTAGAAACATTGTCCACAAATTTGAGGCACTTTGAAGCATTTTTGCCAGAGATATGAAATATTTAGTTTCATTTATGAGTAGTACCAAAACAGGACACTGTGACACCAGAGCGGTGACACCGTCCTTCCATGCGCCAATCGTTTTATTGGCATTAATTCTATAGAATTACACACTTTCCAGGGTATGTTATAACAAATCCTTGTCAGTTCACCTTTAAAGCTAAGAGGGGCCATGTGTGGTATTGCCCAATATTTGTATATTTTATTGAATTTATTTTTGGATATAATGTATACACAGCATACCCCTACATGTGTTTTAATGCAACATACGTACACTTATTTCAGTTTATATCACTGATGATGTACTTACTCTGCAATCATTCATTTGTCCATATGGATCAGTGGTACAAAACACGTGCATCTTTCCAATGGGCCAACGCCAAACGCACTCTTCGGTTTCCGTCAACACCACCGAAGTTTCCCGAAGTTGATTTTCTGCGATTAAAACATATTGCAACATTTCAAGCCACTAAGCAACACTTCTATTATAGTTACATACAAAATAATATAGTAATAGAATTACTCGTAATGTCCCATCCTAGCGTGACGCACTTCTTGCCGTTCACGAACGACTCGTCGGTTAACGGGATACAAACCGGTCTCACATAATCCGTTAATTTAACTGATTTTTCTAGTTTAACCAGAACTAAATCACTGCCTTTAATAGGCGAATGCACTTTGTTGATCACCCTTCGTCTCTGCTGGTACGGTGAATCGGAACCGAGCCGCACGGTCCCTAACCTCGCGGTCCATCGGCCACCCGGAAGCCTTAATTTCAATGCAAACCAAACAATTGGTTTCATCAATTGTGGATAAATATAAAGGAATACATTCTTAATCAAAGTACATGATACCCTTGGAAGCAAGTAGCTGTGGTAAGAAGCCATTGTTCGGCTATCAGTGTCGCGTCGCAGGAATGTAATCCGTTGTTGTACAGCATGGTATGCCATGGCCAATCTCCATGATTTGGCAATGAGATCACCTTAGTGTGATCGGTATGTACAGTCAATTTCAATGGTGTCTTAGCTGGTCTTGTGCCACACTCTGTATTTACCATTTGAATATACATGACATATGTTATACACACAATCCGAACACAAAGTAACATTGCCTTACCAAAACTTGAACATCCCACGTAAATAACTTGTTTGGATTCACAAGGAGATTCTAGAAATCTAACAAACAATACTAAATTGATCATTTTATAATAATTAATTAATTGTTAATGCTCCGATTTCGATATACGTAGCTAGCTTACGTCACTCTCCACGAATACGGATTTCTGATGTGAAAGTAGTTTCCCAGACCTTCTGGATCAGGTCGTACTTCAACAAAGTCTACATTTCTGCAAAGCAAAACATAAATGTATCATGTCTATATAACATAGTAGTGAAAAATGGCGTTTTTAACATTTGAGACTCGTATTAAAAATTGTATCGCACTTGTAACCGAGAAGTTGGCAAGCGGAAATGCCAACATTTCTGAGCACAACTTCTTTTCTTCTTTCTGATGTCACTCTGTTCAATGTCTCAGCACAAATTTTTCCAACTGATCCCTTGTCTCCCAAAAACACAAAGCCTTCTTTATTATAAGGAGCTATTTCATTCGCTTCCGCTAAACTTGCCGCAACAGCAACTGGAAATCAAACCAACCATTGTACTATATTGTTTGTTATGAATTATTATAACTGCTTCGGTGATGTAATCAATTAAAAGTGAATTAAAATCAAAATAATATTTACCGCAATTTCTCTCATCGGCACCGTTCACGCAATCCGCACGTCCATCGCATCTCTTCGTATTGTTCACACACTGACTTCTGCCACAATAAAACTGATCCATAGAACACCAACCTAATGACATGTATATTTTCCGCTTAAATCCTTTTAATGAGCACATTAATATTGGTGGTAGGAATTGGGATTTAATCAAAATGCTCACTGCACTGCTTTTCATCGGATGAATCCGCGCAATCCAGTACACCGTCACACATCAGATATTCCTTTCCTCTGGTGTGAAGTTCATGGACACAATCTGAACAAGTACAGTGATTAAATATGTGGAAGATGTAATGGGGCAAATATTGGTAATAACACCTACTTGGAGATTTTATGCAGCGAATGTCCGAAGTTTGTTCCGGGAAGTTATCGCAAGCGAAAAGATAGAAAAGGGGCTCAGGGATGAAAAAGTTACACTTCTCCAAGAAACCTATTGTCAGAATGTATAATGTGAGTGAATACAAATAAGTAGTGTATTTCGTGGGTGATTCAGAAGTCGGGAAACATGCAACATCAAAATATTTACTATAGATAAAGTAAATAATGTTAACATAAACTGTTGCTCGACTTTTGAATTGCATTGTAAATTTATTTAAATTACACCTACCATGGCAAAGATTTCTACATGGAAGAATTAACTCGTCGTTGCTGCATACTGGTTGCAACAGGTGACACATGAAATAATAAGCAAACTCATAGCAGTCCGAGTCCAGTGTACCTCTAAAACAATTCAAAATTGGTGTATAAATATACATATGTATATAACAATGAATATATTTTGCATATACTAAATTAAATGCACTGTGTTAAAATAATATTCACTCTAATAAGTCATTTTGCACATATTATGGACTATTACAAGTGGCTAAATACATAATTTCCCATGATTCTATGAATATTTCCAAACAGATTTTGAGGAAAAATTCTTTTTAATTTGTACATAAAGCTCAAATATAACTACAATGATAATTAACTACATTTAAAGGTGAACTGACACGGTTTTGTAACACCCTATGATATTCGGACTGTAGAAAGAAGGATTAAAATTTAAACTATGAGTTCATTTTGTTTTATTTTTTAAATTATTTATTTAAAATGTTTTAACAGATTGAAGTTTGCGTTTTTGGGAATGTGCATAGAGGCTAGTAGGCATTTAGCACGTTTTGGTGCAAGTGGCATGCCATACGCACTGCCCCGGATGTAAATTTTGACAGTGTGAAGACTTTTGAGGACCTATATGTTAGGGTAAATTTGCGAATTTTTAATAAAAAAACCAATCAATGGAAAAATTAGAAAACAATTGGACATATACAAATGCATGTTGTTTATGCCTAGGAAATTTTTCAGCGAAATTGGTTGCAAGAAATTTACCCTGTCAGTTCACCTTTAATGTAATACATTATGCAAAATTCTGAATACAGTCACTATGGGGTATTTTCAAGAATAATATAATGTTATTGGCTTATCATTTTTTGAAGATACTAACAACTTCATATTGCTCCTACGAGGAATTTTCTTCCAAATATGTTCTAAACTCCAATTAAAAGTGTCTTTCTATTTTTATTCTTAACATTTACATTATATAAATGACCCTTAATTACCTTATAACGTGGAAGAAAGCATCAGCTTCAGCAGCACTCAAATGTCCCAAAAGATTTGGATAAGAAGTTAGATTATGAGGCAGACCGGAGCATACTCCCAGTTCCACTGGAACACACTTCCTCTGCACCTGTGTCACAAGGCCCAATATGCCAACTTTCTGTGCCTGTTTTCTTAGTGTAGCAGGTGCAACTGTAGTTTCCTGCAGACTATCTGGAAGATCTGCCAAAGCTTGATCTGGTCTGGCAACATCAACAACCGATGAAGACCCCTCTGGGTTCACCTGTGACGTATTCACCAATTGTTGCGAACTTGGCATTTCTGAGACACTATCAAGGATCTCATCTTTTTCGATTGGCTCCTCCCTCTGTGAGAAGTCATCTATGATAGGTGGAAGCATTTCTGCGATCTGTTCTGGAGGCTTCACCGTTGACCGGTGTCTATGTCGGTGTCTCCTAATGTGAGCCATTGTTGTAGCTTCTTCGCTGATTATTTCTTCATTGGGATTGGTGTGATCAATTAAAATTGGAACAGGTGTAGGAGTAGTTGGTAGTTCAGTAGTTGGTAGTTCAGTTATGTCTTGTAATGTAGTGGCCATGGTGGTGGTGGTTTCATTTATTTCGATAATTGTTAGCGGAGGAGGAACCTCGATGACCGCGTGGGTTTCAGAGCCATGAGGGCTTTCACCAGTTTCTTCTGTTTGGGTGGTCGAAATTATACTGGAAACTGGTGTTGTAGTCCATTTGGTAGTTGTGTTTTCAACTTTGGGTAGTTGGGAAATAGTAGTGTTTGTCTTTTGTCGTCTCAAGTTGTTCCTGTTCCGCGGCTGCAGCATCACCACTTGATGGATAGAGGGATCTGGTAGTTCCACTCCACTAGGTTCATGACCTAATCTACGTTCTTAACATGAACAAAAGGAAGATGACTAATAGTTAAAATCATTGTTAAGTCAGATCTAAGTCATGATTTACACTCATTAGCATCAAATTGGTGCCCAAAAGTCATTACGTTTGTTTGCATGAACTACTTTGACCTCATTTTAACCCAACTTCTACACATCCTAAACAGCTGAAATTTGGTATAAAGTTCAATCTCGTGGTACATTTTAATTTATCGCAATGTTTTTCTTCAGTTCTGCAGTTTTGTAAATCAAGTAAATATATTTTACATGGAAAATTCAATACTATATCCTGTAGATTAAATTATTTACCATGTATTTCAATTGAGTCTGGGTCCACTTCTATGCCACTCATCACCTCTGAACTACCATGAAGTACCTCATTGGCTACAATGAGGTAAACATCACCAGCATCAACATGCACTTTTGATGAATCAATGCGAAGATTGAAACGTATCTTTAAGTTGTTCGGATTATCGACGTTGATGCTACTTGAAAATAAGATACAGTATATCAATATTTACATGCAGTATGATACAGAGGCCAACACTTACGGATCAATCGCCAATATCTTCGACCCTAAATAAGCTTTTCGCAAAACACTGTTGTTGAAAATACTGTCCAACTGTTTAAATGAAAAACAAAATATTTATAGAAACATCGATCAGTAATGGCTGACATATCACATAATTGATGCAGTTATAGAGTGGACTTTATACAAATAAATATTTATACTCACTTTCCTCTTGTAATTCTTGGCTCGATTTCGAAATTCTGGAGAAAATGGATCTGACAAATCTGCAGTGTAATTGTCACCAGCAATCACATGAAACACTCCTCGAAACTCAGTTCCTGAAATATCCCACAACATTTATATTATGCAAACACATTTTTTTTCTCCAAATTCCCACAGAAAACTATTTTTCTCACCTCTATTGCTTTCTCCATTCTCCAAAATCCGAACTGCAAATGAAAAACAATGCTGCAACTTTAATTCCCAACAACTTTCAAACGGTGACATTTGCATTTCCTGTGACAATTTAAAGTTTTGTCTACAAACAATCTGAGTAAAAACTTGGTAAAAACAAGGGAAAAACCAAAGTGGATCACAAAATGTGAAGCTTGAACGAAGAAGAAAGCTAACACATTTTAAAGTATTTCCTAGAAATGCAAGAAAAACGTGGGAAACCTTAGTTTGATTTCAGCAAAAAATTATGTTTCAACTTTCCTGTTGACACATCACAACCAAACCCTAAATCAAATATTTAAAAATGATCCACTCTTGGAAATAGCTATCAAAGTGGTGAAAACCTGTATCTGTTACAGGTGACATATTAGCAAGTCGATATGCAACAAAAACAAATCACATTTTATAATATATAAATGCATGAAAAGTTTGTTATAACTTTAGAAAAATATTAACTACAAACCGTTTAGAATAAAAATGTGTTGCAATGAATATCCGTATCTAATCATTCGTTACTGGAGAATAATCACAATGTAAAAGAAGAAAATTAGAAGAAAAAAGTGATGAGATTTTTGCTAAGTCACAACTCATCACTATATATAGTGCAAGCTAATGCACTTTGCAATTTCAATCCCAATTCAAAGAATCCATATTAGAGCGAACATTACACTTACAGCCTAAGTAGACTCCAGCAGCGACTCCAAGCAGAACTGACACAATGGCCGTTGCAAGACAAAGACATAGTTTTCTAGGGCATTTATCTCTCGACTTTGAGGCTTTTTTCGATGTGTTATATCGATTTTCTGGGAATAAGTGATGCCCATGTAAATGTGACAGCTCCGAACACGGATATGAATATTTACGTTCCTCCTATATTGGAAATAAACACAGGAAATGATTAGTATTAATAAAATAATGGATAATTTTTAATGTTGCCAGGAAGCGCCACCAGTAGGGCGCCACTAAAAGTGTCAATAATGGACACAAGGGGAAATCTATTAATGACGTCAAATACATATATTTCATCATTTTAATTTAATATCAAATATCAAATCCAATCCCATGATGTTACACAATAATGATTTACAGTAAAACCTGCTAATGATGGAATCTGTCTATGCTGGAAACAAGTTTATGGCGGGAAATTTGATTTTTGACAATAACAGCTACAAAAAAACCCTGTCTATGGTGGAAAACTTCTTGGTCCCTTGTGATTCCATCATAGACAGGTTTTACTGTATATTTGTAACACTGGATCATTTTGTTATGCAATCATGACACACTGAGAATTTAATCTTTTTGCACAATTCATTTCTTTCACTAATCCATTATTGTAAATAAAAGTAAATAAAGGAAATATATTTTGTAACAGCTTGGAAAATTCTATATATATTTATAAAGTACCTACTACAAAAATGTACAGTTTCTTTACATGTGAATGTGCTCATTTTGCATTTTTAATTCATTATCAAATAACTTTTGCACAAATTAACTTGCATAAGTAGGCAAATGTAGGTCTTGAACTTTTTGCATTAATTTTTACCATATAATACCTTTTAGTACCATGTTATTTACTTTGAAATTTTGCTGGAAATACATTTTATGTTTGTGGATGAAAAATAATTGTTATAAGATGTTATCTTTCAGGTAGAGTCCTATATACAGCAAGTGCTTCCTTTTTTATTTTTAAAACTTTATAAGAGTGATTTTTGCTAGAGATTTTAAGGACATCATTCTTATGCAGATTGGGACTATAAAGAATAAAAATAAAAATAAAAATGGCCAACACCCAAATCGTGAACAATCAAAAATTCACGCTCAGTGAACATCAAACTTTAAGATTTTTTAATGATGTAAACACACATATCAAATCTGTCTAAATTCAATTAGGCTACTACAGTCTCTGGTTATTACCAAACCCTGACTGTGCACTATATTTTGTCAACCCATGGCAAATGCAATCTCTTTTCGCTTATCAACCGACACCTTTAATTTGCACCGTTTTTATTAATTGCAATTTAGTTTCCTTCACAAATGCTGACTCATGACACTAATAATCAATGTTGTACAAACTTATGGTGTTGCAAAAGCCAATGAACAGCTCAGTACCTATTTTATACCATATTATATTTGAAAAGTTTTTCTTTTTGCTTTGAGCTTACAAATTTTTAATTTTTAATCACCTGTATGAATAAAGTGTAAAATATAAGAGTGTAACAGAAGTGCTTGCCCACGCTCCAGTTTTCATAGCATTTCAATTGTTTCCACTTTCATGACTTGCAGGATAATTTTTATGTAGATATTTCAGGAACAACACATTTTATTTATACACACAAAAAAATCCATAAATTTAAATTTACAAGAATTATTGGTAATTAATACCCATTAATATTTATTGGAGTGTAATACAAACTGGGCCATGGTCTAGAGTGCATCAAGTTTTCAAGAATAATAAAAGCCCCAGTCATCTATTTTCACACAAAAATAGAACTGAACAAAAAACAGCTTTGTTAGCTCTAATGAAATTAATTCACAAGAACCGAGTGAAGCAAATCGGCTTTTGCAGTCAACAAAATCTGCAAAAACCCTTCTAATTATATATGGAGCATTTCCTTTCATGTATTTTCGTGTAAACTGTAAACTTAAGTCTTCACATATATTACCTTTTGGAACATGAACAAAAGGATGACTATCACAAAAAAGTGCACAAGCAGGCTTTCCTTCATTATTGCAAAGTAATTTTGGAGGCAACAACCTAACTTGAAATTTAAAAATATCAAATGAAACACAATTGCAAGTTTGATGTCAATTTTTAAACTTCCAAATAAATTACCTCCATGTGTAATCAAGGTGTAGTACTTAAAGGTGAACTGACACGGTTTTGTAAGGTACCCTGAAACTTAAACTACTTGCAGAAAAGTCATGAAGAAAG
>JAQIWR010002153.1:0-11778 GCA_034695945.1 Glomeris hexasticha
CTGTTGCCTAGATATCCACAACAAGGACGCCATTTTTCTTCTGTATTTCAGCCAATAGCAATGCACATGAAATCGGTATATTTGAGGAAAAAGAAGTAGCAATTTGAAAAATAATGGGCAGTGTTTATGATAACACATGAATAAGCCTATATTTCTGACGGTTGAAAAAATGCTTGTCGCAAATATCGATTGTTTTCCTCATGAGTCTATAGAGACACATTGTAGTGATATGTTGAATGATTGCTCACAGATTGTAGGACAGAGTCATTACAATTTATGAGATTCTCCTCTCGCACTTGGTGATGGAGGCATTTTTATAGCCGTCGTTTCTTTGGCAACTGCACTTTTCTTATTATTACATCTTACTGCTCCCATCAAGCACCTCCTTTCAACTTGAGTGTTGACCCCCTTCAGTAACAAATCACCATTTCCGCCCATTTGAATATTCTTTTTTCTGAGTGAACATTTACGGATGGACATTGATCCCAGTTATTACTTCCTGCCAGACTCAAACTCAATCTGTGGCCAACAACAAAAAGCCCAATAGACTAGTTGCTAAAACTCGAAAATTTCCGGTCTTATGGCTAAGTGACCTTCACCATCAAGTACTTTGTTTATGAGCCGATAGGGGGCGATCAAACAAGATATACGTGCTAAAAACTGGCGCGTTATATTTACCAGCTCCACTGAAACTTTCCCAAAGTGACGTACACTACACAAAAGATACATTATCGCACCAATCGACTACTCAACCCACCAACATTTCTATCGGTTGCTTTGAACTTCACATTTTATCGAAAATAAACCTCGTTCAAATCACGCCCACAGAAAATTCGTTAAAAACATCAAAGTTTGGATACGAAAAACACCGAGTCAAGGACATTATTTACACAACTTTTGGACAAAGTTCAGTATAAAGTGCTAAAAAGTATACCAATTATTATTATTATCTCCTTGGAAAATTGGTTTGTATACCTACATTGAATGTTTTTTACAGGTTCAGCAATGCTTTTCATTAATTCTAATGCAATATGACAAAAAAGTGTATCATATTTCAATTATTGTTTGAACGGATCTTCCATTCCGGGAAAGAGTTAGGTTAGGAAGTCTGAAATTTCAAACCGTTAACAACAACTACAAAACGCGATTTTAATTTAGTGTCTGTGTGTATTTTCGTACTGGGCGATGATAAAATGCAGACTGGTGCAAGTTGGGTTGGCGCCAAAACAGCAAAACTCCCACTTTGGCATCCACTCCAAATTATAAACTTTTAGCTTCCGTCCGCATTTTGGCGCCCCGGGGATAAGGCCATTAAAAAACATCTGCAAAACCAACGCTCCATATATTCGTTGGTCTACTGCGCCAACTATATTTTACCAATTTTACACCCATAACATATTTAAACCTAACCGCGTTTGCCATATGATCATACGGAACACGCAGTGATGTCACCGACCAACTAAACAACTCAGGACTAACTTACGCCCTTTTGCCCACGTATACGGGAATCTACTACGGGTTAACCTTTGCTGTAACGTTCGAATGACTACCCAAGGGCGTAAGTCTTTTCTCCGCACATCGGATACAACTGTTCGGAATATCGAGTGCAAAGGGCATATGTAAACTGTAATAGAGTATAAATCTGCTATTTTTGTATCTATTTTGTCGATTTTTTACAACTTTAGCGCTCTGGATGGAATAATAATCATCAACTACGACTCATTTTGCATTTGGAACGAGATCCAGAAACGCCATATGTGCTAGTTGTGCCCATGTTTGGCGCGGACTACAAACATTTTTAGAAAGGATTAAAAATGGGGGTCAACCGGTGGTCATTCCAGTTCGCCCACTTTCAATGTAAAACGATCACACTTTTATAATTTATTATCAGAGCGCCCACAACTGCGGGCCCAACATTGTCACAAACAATCATCATCCCACGGCGTTGGATTCTTTGAGTTGTCGTCACGCCACCTAGCGGCGATCCGCAGCAATACGTTCCATGAAATTGATCACCGTACCTTTCCTACTGCAGCATTATTCGGCTGAAAAAATGACGACATTTAGCGGCTATAAAAAATAAAATACTGAGTTAGGGTCCCCCTCCTTTCAGCACTGAACGAGGCTTTTCCCCTCTAAAATGTCAACGACATAGGAAATGGGCGAAACTTATCTGCCGTGACCTTTGATACTACAAGACTACCATCTAAACAAACAAATTCCTCATCTACAAATAGATATGAGCAGCACATGACTGTAAACAACCCATTTGTATGTAAAATAAGCTGTACTTTTCCGAATCAATCAAGGAATTAAGTATGCATAAAACGATATGGTGCAATGCGGGGAAAAGTTTAGCGGAAATTGCAGGGGCAAGTGAGAGCAACACCCAAAAGGTAACCCCCCTAAAAGGTGGCCAAAAGGCTAAAAAGGCACTCTTGTGTAATGTAATCGTCTTGAAAGTTGGCCCAACCACACAAACCACACCCTGGAACAAACCTCGCCCATCATTCAAGCATTTGACATTAACACCAGTTGCCATCATCAACAAACGACCAAGAAATACAATAAACAATGGGGGAGGAGGGATGGGCCAAAAAATCCACAAGATGCAACCCCAACTAACAAAAAATAATACTATATCAACCTAACACTGAAACAACAACACTGTGTTCATAATATTCCAACCAATAGTGTCATAAAACAACAAGCCCCCAATTACGGCAGGTGCAAGTTCCTACTGTTTGCGTTTGCTACTGTGCAATTATCACCAACAAAATATTTTGTTAGAGATAAAGATGAGAGGAAAAAAAGAAGATAGTTATGTTCATTTGCAAGTACAAAGTTTTGTTGATATAAGGGACTAAAAAATATCACGCCCACAAAGAACACTAGGTTTTTTTTTGTTGTTTGCATAAACCAAGAAAACTTTGGGGAAAATCAATATGGAAAAAGATTTATGGGCGTTTCCATAAACTAACACCAAACGTTAAAGTTCACCATCCCACATGCACGTGTTTCAATTTAAAAGGACTCAGTATGCATATTTAAACAACTGAGAAGTTACAATTCATCACCACAATCTAAATTCGACATTTGTTTATCTGTTACATCTGCCCCCAAGCGAGCTTTAGGAACATTTTTCTCATGAACTACTTGGTTAATTTCAAACTTCTTTAGTGGAAAATGATTACAACAGCATTCTGAAAAACGTATTGGAGCTGGATTAACATAAAATAAATAAATGTCCTTCACAAGTGATTCAGACAATGGATACGTATGGATTATTTTCACACGCTTCGTAGCAACTGGGACTTTGGAAAATACCCAATTTTTCTCTATGTCACTGGCAAATTACAATTGATGCACAGCACATCAAAACCATACAAGGCTTATAATTATTTAGACCGCAACAGAAATTATTTTCTGCATGCTCCATAGCATGCAATAAAGACATACAACTCCATTTTCGCACGCACAGACAACAATTACAGTCATCAATGTCCAACTTTCCTTATTACTTCATAAATACTAACACCTTGATCTTATTTTTTACCAAACTGAATTCTTCACAATTTTATCAGTAACAATGCAACACAACCAAGTACTACATTTACTCATTATCTTACAAATTCTTCAGTGTAGTAACATTATTTACTTTTAAAACATGCCGCGGATTACATTTGTTACAGAAATGCCAGGTATTTTTTAATTGGCAAAAAAGTCTGCATATTTATGGTAATCATAATTATCAGCCACATTACAAAATAATGCATAACCTAGATATTTTTTAAGATAACTGGAACATTTCCCTGGCACTCCCAATGTAATAAATTTGATATCTTTTTCGTACTGCAAGATGAGGTCTTTTTTACAGCACAATATAGAATTTGGATCACTAGGAAATCCACAACAACATAAATTTTTAACAAACTTATTTTTAAATCGCTCAATGCAGCCTAAACGTTAATGCTCATGTACCCGAAATTCTCTTATAATAATAATATTATTCTTCAATACAAAAGTTGACGTTAAGTATTCTTGGAAATGGCTCCAAGTGCCACAAACACCACCACCACAGAACAACACTTAAAATAGAGACATCTAAAAACTTTCTCTGCAAGGTTCCAAAAAATAAAAAAGGACCAACGCATCTTCCTTACAAGGAAAAGGTTAACCCCAAATGTTTTAGGGTGTGGCACAATTCAGTCATTAAAAAAACACCATGCCAGCAAAAAATTTACGGTGCCTAGTTTTTTTGTTGCAATTTTAGTAGATCAATAAGCCAAAGTGAGATTTCCATTCATATAATTTCAAATTCTATGACATTTCGAGGAATTTTAAATTGCACTTTGCTCTGAAATGTGCCTAAACAATTCTTCTGTATTAGTCGATGTAATGCAAAACACGTTTCAACTGACATTTCATATCCGGGGAAACTTCAATTATTTTTATCCCAAGTTGTTATACATACAGATTATTTTTGTGCTCGTATACTAAATACTATAAAAACTCTTTTCCTTGAAGAAAACATTAAGAAATAATATTCTAACGTCCGCCGGATTTAACTTCATCCTGCCTCACTTATATACGTATACATAAAACCTTTCATGTTGTGTTTTTCCCCAACCTTTTTTCTCAATTCATGTATTACACAATAATAAGAACTCAACAGGCAAAAAAAGGAGGACAAACGAGAAAGGAGTGTTATCTGCATGGCCATAAAAATTCCAGGTGGCGCTGCGTTCGTTCTCAGATAGTTCCCCATCGTCCTCATTTTGGGGACAGGAATAGAAACGCAACTTCAAACAGCACGTACGTACTTCAAACTCTTCTCAGGTTACACAGAAAGCACAGGGAGAGAGGGCCTGGTCAAATTCTCACTGTTTTCGCCACGCACGTGTTCTCCGCTCTCCGCTAACGAGACAACGCCCCCTAGCGGCCACGTGCAAAAAAACTCCTCTATACCTGCACGTCATACACCTACCCTACTTACTAAACTAATATAACGTGCTTGATTTTATAGGTCGCCGTCAACAGTCACGTGACGGAAAAATTTAAAATAGGACAACATTGTGTAAACGTTTATTTACAATTTGCAGACACGAGTTACATAATTTATGTATGGCCCCTGAACAGAATGAGGATTTCCAGCCAATAAAATTTTAAAAAATAGATTTTCAAACGCGTATAAACTCCTACTCTGTACAGACTAATCTGCTTCATACAGCGCCCCCTGTCGACAGATCGTTTGTCAGGTGATGCTTTTTCCGCGCATGCGCAGATGAGCATCGTCGAATTCGTCATCCAACGCCTGTCAATCGATACACGTCAACAAATTTGCTTTCCTTACAACAAAAAGTATATTGTCGACATCCTTCCTTGTAAATATACATCGCAAGTGTGATAAATATCACGAAACTTGGGGTGTTTCCTAGTCGTATCAGGATACAACATCTGCGTACGGATGCTCTTTTTCCTTTTTTTCCCCCCTCCACCGTGCACATTTTATACGATTTATAGACACGCCCACGCCCCACCGACATAAAGTCGCGCCATCCAAAATGGCCGCCGCAGAATCTTCATTTCAATTTTTTTCCTCTCCCCCTTTCCTTCCCTTTTTTTTTTGCCACATGCGCATTTTACGTTTGGCATATCAAATTATTGCGCTCATCCGGACGGACAAAAACCAAGGTCGATGCACAATCCTTTCCAGTAAAAGTTCAAATACACCACCAGTTCAAACTACCAGCTGCAATCGTTTATAAAAGTGCTTGAAAACGGGTTTGACTGGAGAATCCGCCAGGGGGCTCTGTCTTAAGTCCATTCTATTCCAAATTTCGTTTCTCATTGCTTTGGCACCGATTTCGTGGTCACATGCCCTATATTTTACCAGAATATAATGAAGAATTACCCAAGTCCTTGTTCTGTTGTCGTGATAATTGCTGAGAATGTTGGGATGAGTTGGATGAGAGAAAGAAAAAAAGTATGGAAGGCCGTCGTTGCGTTGTTTTTATATACGTGCATAGTTTGCCAGTTTCTTTTTATCAAACTTCGTGCTTAGATTTCATTAGCGAAGTTGTCATGTCTTTATCCCCACAACGCTTTATTATATCCTGGTAACTTGCATTCGAGTTGGTACGTTGGATGCTATCCAAGTTATTCAAAATAAAAATTCAATGGCAAGTTCAGTAATATTACAGAACTTCCTTTTTACATTATCTAACCATACACATCCTTGATCTAACAGATGGCTTGAAAACTGTTTTAATTTTACACATTCAAAATCTCCAATTTGTCACAAAACATCAAAAATGTACTCATACCATTTTTTAATTAGTATCATATTGTGATATTTTTTGGGTTGATTAATTTTTTTAAAGCGCAGTACATTATCATCCGTGCAATTTAAAGGAGAACTGACATGGTTTTGGAGCATACCCTGATAATCGCTTTTTTCAGTCGTTATTGCGTGCCTTATAACACTGGCTAAAGCAGAAATCGATTAAAAATTTAAAAACAAAAGTTATTAGCGTTTTACCGAATTCGGCGCCAAAGCGTTTCCATGGAAACGGCCCTGAAAGCGGCCCTGAGGATCGAGCGGCTTGCGGCGGCTTTCGAACTGCTGCGAGTATTGTTCGATATACTCGCAGCCGCTCGCAAGCTCCTCGTAAGCCGCTCGCCGACGCTACATTCGGTAAAACGCTATTAACTTTTGTTTTTCAATTTTTAATCGATTTCTGCTTTAGCCATTGTTATAAGGGACGCAATAATTACTGAAAAAGCAGATTATCAGGGTATGCTTCAAAACCATGTCAGTTCTCCTTTAAGTAATATATTGCTTGCCAAGTAATTGAAGTAGTTTCAACAGAACATGATTTCCACCATTTGATGAAATTTGTTTTGCATTCTTCTCTGTTGTTGTCAGCATGTAATCCTAGAAATGCGAAATTTTTCTCGTTCACAAAATGCGCAAAAAATTTGAAGTTTTTCCCCCACATTCTATATATACATGGGATTGGTTTATTTGCAACGACGATGATGAAAGGCTGTCGTCGCTATTATTATACACTCTTATAAATAAATATGTGACCGAAAAATACATGGGATGTTTTTGTGCAAGTTTAACACCGCAATGCAGCGACTTTTCATATTTCTTCTTCTTCTTCTTCTCCTTTTCTTCATTTTGGCCCGTTATATACGTTATATAGATCGACCAGTGTTTCTCCCAGTTTACCCATTTACCCTCATTTTTTTCCCCTCTTCTTGCTCCTTGGTGGGCTTGTTGAGGTTTTTTGTTTGTTTGCCTTTTTTTGCTCGTTTTCCGTCGCAAAGCAAACGCTCATTTCTTGCTTTTCGCTCTTAAGATTGCGCCAGGTGTTGATTACCTCCCTACAAATATATATATATGAAAGTATAGATGCGGCAGAAATAAAGGAAACATCGAGTATTGTTGCTGTTGTTCTTTGCTGCTATAGATGAAAATTTATTAGGAGCCGAGAAGTGGTCGTCATCATAAGCCCCAAGCCCTACCAATGTCCTATATATATCCTCCCCCACACACATGCTGTGTCATTCAAATATAAGCTCACATGCAATATTAGTATTCCTCAAATCGATCCTTTTCTCATGTTTTTCACACTATGTAGTACTGGTTGAAATTGGCAAAATCAAAAGTAATGTAATTTATGAACGGCCCCTTTTGAATTAACTTTTGGTAATACAGGAAAATGATTACAACCAGAACAGGGGTGTAGTGTTATGTTATGTGCAACTTGCTTCCTGACCTTTGGATTTATATTATTTTATTATATAGTTATTGACTTGCAAATAATATGCAACTGGAAATTTTGTCTAAGGGATCGTCCATAAACCACATGTCCTCAAAATCAGAACTTTTTAACCCCCTCCCCTCTCTTGTGTCAGCATGTAGAACAATAACCAACCCCCACCCTAAAAATCACGTGGTTTTTGGTCTAACCCCTCAATTATTAATACAAACCAGAAAATCAGTAATACCTATATAACAAATTCTTTATTGGAGAATGTAAATGTCAATTGTCATTTTCATCATCTATTATTTTATATATAGCTCGTCAGTGTTGACAGATAGATAATTTTGACCTATTTATAGTGTTTGCTGACTCCTCAAATTATACCATTTTTGCAAATTTTTCCACGTGTCCGTATTATGACCCCTCCCTTGTGTCCTCACCTGTCTTTTTCACATACTCCTTCCCTCCCTCCCTAGGAGAGGGACACGTGGTTTATGGACGGCCCCTAAAGCACTACATATGGCAAATTCAGGGAAAATTGATCACAGATTGATACGAACCTTAGAGTTATATTAATAGAACTAGAGGCGCAATCACGCAATTCACTCAAAATATACAAAACTGTACCTTCTAGTAAAATAATTCGTAACACTGTACAGGAATTGTTATGAGACAAGGAATAAACTTGTGAATAGTAGAACTTTTCCTCATAATCCACAAGTTTCCTGGAGTTTTCCATGTGGTGGCGCTGTGGTCAGAGCAGCCCCTTCTAGCACACAAACAGCTTTAGCTAGCAGCACTATAATGGATGCTCCGACCACATGCCACAGCACGGAAAATCTCATGAAGCTCGTAATGGAAACATGTGAATATACTGTCAGAAGAATATTAATTACTCACAATTGCCAAGATAAGTTGAATAGTTAGGTGGAAATTAATAGCATGGGAGTGGGGTCCTCTTAGAGCTATGGCTACTCCTCGTAACTATTCAATTCATAAGATGAATTTTGAACCATGTTGTATTTTATGATAACCATATGTTGATTCTAATTTGGTTGCAAATGTTGAAAATCTTGTTCAGCACTTGAGTAGTCGTTAGTCAATATGTATCAAGAAATCAATCAATTGATTTATATTTAGGTTTGGTATGTCGCGAGCAACTTTTAAGAAAGAGGTTCGACGCATGTTGATGTAATTCGGTATCGAATTCGGCGGTCTATTTCTTTATTTGTAATATATATTGTGCTCATTTATTTTCTGTAATTGCCTATTAAGGCTGTTCACCCCTAGTAGGCTAACGCTGTTGGGTGGCAGCCTTCAGATGCTTTTCTGAGAATAAACATTATTATTATAACATGGCTTTGCACTTAATACGAGAATTTTGAGGATATTTTTCTTATTGAGGGGGAGCGTCAGTAAATAACGTCTGTAAAATATTTCCATCCAATTCCATTCTGTAAATCATCGAGTTATTTATTATTTGACCCGATTTTCACTCTAAGCTTAAGTGGACATTTGGCTCCAAAAACCACTAGATGACAATCCAATACAGACGACTTTCTGCGATTGTTTTTTCTCCCCAGCGCAAACATTAAGTCGATCCAACATCTTATATCAGCTGATAGCAAAGGATGTCTTCTTCGTATTTGCTCTTTCACACCCTTTCTCATTTGCATCTCGTTAGAAAAATTAAATCCAGCTGCTAACGTGCAAATCCAATGCGCATTGCTGGCCGCCATTATGCCAGTCAGCCTATGCTAAGTAAGCCTTGTTCAGTCACATATGTTATACTGTATGTGGTGTTATTCGTCCATTTCTATGTGAAGTTTCTTCCCTCAGCAGTGCTGCAGCAGGTCTGCACGCGTGAAACAATTACACACCTGCGACATTTATTTCAAGTTGCAATATTCAGAATGTATAGGAGGTGCAAGCTGCAGGAAATCTGTATGGGATAAGTCTGCATGAAATGTATTTTGCAGCTAATGTTTGTCACGTACTTGAAGTATACAGTAGGAATGTTGCAGACTTACAGCAAATATATGTCACAGGTGTGTTAACGTTTCTCCTGCTGACCTGCTATACACATCGCATAAACTTTTATGAGGCTACTAATTCAGGGCTCATACTACTCAGGGAAACCTGGAAAACCCAGATCTGAGTTTGTTTTAAATTAAAATTATTTTGAAGCACGGTTGTACAGGGTGCGGCAGAAATAACTCCCCGATTTTGGAAGAGCGTAGCTATGGGTAGGGTGGGAGTACAGCAGTGGAGAGGGTGCCGTTAGAGAGCTATGTTAATGCCGGTTTCAGTTCATATCGTGACTTGGACGGAAAAGCATCGCGCGTTTGCTGTAGAGAAGTTTTATCGAAATGGTGGTTCGCCGATAACGATGCAGCGTGCCACACTTTCTGGTTGTATTGCATTCCGAGGGCGGCCAGTAGATTTCCTTTTTAATGCACAACTTGTTTCTGCCGCAGATGCGAATTTACAATCTTATGGCGCTATGTAGGAATCCCTATAGACTCGCAAACACAGGGCCCTCAATGTCCGTGTTGAAAGTGGTGGTCGCGAAATGATTTGACAGATCCCTATAACTATTTTTTGAATCTAACCCAACCTAAATTAATCTAAACTAATTAAAAAGTTTAAGGATCAGCGATAGCAAGAGCGAATATTCGGTAGTATCCGTGTTTGCGAGGCTGAGATTCCTATAGCGCTGTAAGATTGTAAATAAGCATCACAGATTGGTACGAGCCATGTAACTCCACTTTCACCCGCTAGATGGCAAACGGATCGCGTTGATAGTATAACCTTGCAACCCTTTTAAAAGGGTTTGCTGAAAGAGTAGGGAGTAGGAGGAGGGGTTTTGGAGAAGTATGTCCGGTTGATCGATAAAAAATATGTGTACGAGGAGGGGGTTGAAATGGTGATGGAGGAGTTCGAAGCAGCTGGAAATGATCAGCAGACGTTGTCGGAGTGCTCAAATCAATTTGGGTTCGGACTGGTCACGGCACATCAAACCTCGCAAATGTGCTTCCTCTCTTCTTGCCATATCCCCCCCCCTCTCTCTGCCTCGTCCCTCCTCCTCCTCCTCCTCCTCGATCCTCCTCCTCCTGCTGCTCTGCCAGACTTTCCTTTTCTTGTAAGGAAGGCTCATTGTCTACTTGTAGTCGGTGCCGCGGCTAAGCAGTCATCAAGGTGGGTCGAATGGCAGTCAGTAATCCATTGCTGCGGAGCCGACCATGCTTTACAGCCTATAAAAGAACAGTCAATAAATGGCGGTTTGGCAATAAAACAACGCACCATTCATCAGCGATGAGAAGAACAGTCCATGGGTCATTTCATCCTCATCCTCATCCTCCCTCCCCCTCCTATCCTCTTTTTCCTCTTCATCCTCCTCATCCACATCCTCCTACTCCTCGTGTCTTGTATTCAGCTAGTTCTTGTCCTATGTATAGGAGTAATTAAAACCAAACCTCTTTGCAGTCTAGGGATTATACGTCTTGGGTGAAGTAATACTAAAAAGCCAATATTTTCGCGCGGCTAAATTTTCGCGGAAACCCGACCGTGTGATCGTAGGTGTGATCTTTCGCGGTGGTGACATTAATTGTTCCATCCTTCGAAATACAGTACAGCAAGTACATTTTATTTTCGCTGTTCGCCTGCGCGGCGGAATCCAGGTGGCGCACCTATCGCTATTATACGTCACAACATGGCGGACGAGTGGGGTAAACCAATGAGCGATGAGCTTATGGTGTGGCATAGGATTGTATTGCAATGGCGTGCTTTGAAGTTGGAATCGCTGATATTGTTATGTACATTAGAGATAAAAGAAGATGTTTAGTCGAAGGGGAGGCAATAGTAAGAGGCAATCACATTATTTGTTGTAGTGTAACGAAAAAGCATCATATTGGTACTCTGAGCTCTCATTGGTTTACCCCCCTGCTCCGCCATTTTGCATAGTTCAAGCACTTGCCACCAACAATACAAAATCATAACTTGA
>JAQIWR010002154.1:0-11778 GCA_034695945.1 Glomeris hexasticha
TTGTAAGGTACCCTGAAACTTAAACTACTTGCAGAAAAGTCATGAAGAAAGCAAGTGGTGCAACAAAATGTCTGTGACAATTATTAAAAAAAAGTTATTAAAGATGTCAAAGTTTGACCGTAGGTTTATCGAGACTCTTATAATTGATGCTCCCCTGGCTTTCTGATAGGGGAGCATCAATTACAGACATTTTGTTGCACCACTTGCTTTCTTTGTGACTTTTCTTCAGGTACTTAGTTAAAGTTTCAGGGTACCTTACAAAACCGTGTCAGTTCACCTTTAAGTTTTTATTAGCAATGTTACTGTATTTAAAATATGAATGAAAACAGAGAATCCATTTTTGCTTCATTTTTGAAAACTTGCACTCTAAAACCGAAAAAATATTGCTTAGTAAAAAAGTAGCAGAGTCATTTATCCGTGAAATTCAAGTTCCAGGTTATTATCCTAAATATTCTCACGTGTTCTTACACACTAACATTCTTAATGCTATACCATGAAAATTGCGATTTTTTTCCTTTCTGATTGTATAGAAAGAAACTCCTGCGGATCTGAAGTTGCATAGAGCTTCACTTCAAGGAGATTTGCTCCTCTTGAGGAAAGTTTTAGACAGTGGAAAAGTTCATGTAGACTGCAAAGATCATGTAAGTAATTATGTAAGTTCACTGTATGTAATTAAACAACACAGTATTAATTTCCCGATATCTCAGCATGGAGTTCAGAGTATAGGAAGAAACCCTTTGTATTCCCTAAAGAATATTTTAATATTTTATCCAACATTTACAACCATGGAGATTTTAGATGACCACATGTTTACTCTGGGAGTCAAAGATACATTAGGTTCAATGGAACCAAAGTGGTACTTCAAAAAACTTGTACAATGACATGTTATGACTTAGTTCAGTTATTAGTCCCCATTTCTATTTTTAAATATACATATTTGGAAGTAAAGTGTATGTATATTTGCATTGTACCAAACATTCTCTACATGCAAGTTTTCACTCCTTATTTGGAGAGAGTACACTGTTGTTTGTTCTTACATGTAAACACACTTTCTTACACAATACTTTTTAAAGAAAATGAAGAAGCGAAAGCAGCAACTGTACATTTAGCGGGAATCTTTTTCATTTTAGTAGTTCCTTATGTTTGCTGCACTTAAAGTTAGCCAGCTATTTTGGTATACAGAACACGTGACCGCGGAAAAATTACATCCAAACTTACACCCAATAAAAAAAGTCCCTGACGTGAGCTGAAAATAATCCTGGCGATTAAACTAAGCCTTGCCAAGGACATCAAAATCGTGGCCATGACATTAAAAAACAAATTATGTACTCAGATAACTGAAGCTAATTTGATTATAAACTACTTCCTATCATTCATCTCAAACAATGGATAATTTAAATACGGATTCCAGTTTTGCTAGTATGCTATTTTCCCATAGTTTGAATTTGAAGTGTGGCTCCTTTTTGAAATGTAATCGATACATATTTGCAAACTCAATGTATACTGTAACTCTGAATTATACAGTGTACATATTTGCTTTATCTACCCTATTTATTGTTTTGCTGACTGCCTTTGTACTTGGACAAAGATTTTAACCGAGACCACAAGGAAGGAGAACATGCAACAATAGCTAAGCAAACAAAGAAGCAAAAACTTAGCTACCCAACTATGAAACTACTGGGCAAACCCATTTAATTCAATGCTTATTTAGCGACTATTTTGTTCACTCACAGTTGGCAGCATTTGAATGGAAAGGAAATGAACCTCGCCTTCAAATTAAGCTGCACACAATATTCATTTTTTCTCTCTGAAAAACTTTAATCACGAATTCACCTTTGTGCACTTTGCATGCATTACATAATCTAGACAGGAAGTTGTTTCAGAATGAACAGCACTCGTGAGAAGGTAACAATTATACATTATGTGAAGTCTCATACCAAAATACCGAGATAAGAAAACGTGAATAAACAAGTTCCTTCTAATTTATGTACAGAAAATGTCATTTATTATATTGGATTTAAACATGGGTTATTATCAAAGGTGTCTCCCAGTTGGCCTTGCACTTACGAGTCACACTTATTACTGTAATGACAACATTCCAAACATTGGCTGTTTCACTCATTTTTCCAAAACTTCAGACATTATTCCCATAGGCGAGTACCCAATGATTTTAGTAATAATTTTATTACTGCATAATTATATTTTAGACATGTTATGCAATAAACGCAAAAATTGTTTCTCAAACACGTTTTCAAACATTTGACCTGACATTATAGTATGTAGATTTGCCTTGTGGAACTAAAAGTTTATAAAATTTGATTGCACCTCGACCACCTCCAGAACTTTATTACTTTCTTTATGATGTTGTAGACATTTCTTAAAAAGGTAAGAAATTGTGTCCAGATTTAATAAAAGCGCCCACTCAACTAATTTCTAGACAATAATAAGTTGCTTTTTCTGCAAAAGCTTGGGATTAAAAAACACAATTTCTTTAATATTACAGGAAGGAACAACTCCATTGATTCTTGCTAGTGCCAACGGCCATTTTGATTGTGTGATAGAATTGTTGGAGCAAGGTGCAGATCCTCAATGCAGAAGAATGGTAAGATTTAGAAAACATGGAATAAGATGCTTGGTTTCCATGCACAAAAAAAATGCAGCCTATTGAAAAAGTGAAATAAATTTGTATTTTCAATAAAAAGTGTTTTGTTATCAATGAATCTTCTTACTATGCCATGCTGTACTTTCAGACAGGGACAACAGCTCTTTATTTTGCTGCTCAAGCAGGATTTGTTGACATCGTTCGAGCCCTTGTTGAAAATGGCGCCCATGTCGACTCATCAAGTGTTGTAAGGAAACTCATTTTCCCAAATATCTTTCATTGAGTTGTATGTACTAATTAACCTTATTGTAAAGGATGGTGGGTCACCTTTAATAGTTGCGTGCCAATATGGACACATGGACGTAGTCAAGGAATTGGTGTCTCAAGGAGCTAATATACACAGTGAAATGAAAGACAGAGCCACACCTTTGTTCATTGCTGCCCAAAATGGCCACCTGAAAGTCACACTCTATTTAATCTCAAAAGGGGCAAAAGTGAATGCAAAACGAAAGGTAATGGATGCTCTGGCAAACAATAGCTCTTATAATATTTGATATACAACTTAATTATTTAGGATGGGGCTTCGCCACTTTGGATAGCCTCGCAAATGGGTCACAATGAGGTTGTGATGCACCTCTTAATCGCAGGAGCTGAAGTAGATGCTGCTAGACATGTAAATAACAATATTGCTATTTACACATATATTGTAGTATTAAAATTCTATATCTGTTTCAATACTAGGATGGTGCTACTCCGCTTTTTAAGGCTGCCCATAAGGGACACTTGGAAGTTGCGAAGGAGCTGCTCAAAAAGAATCCATGTCTAGGAATTTTACCTGTTAGTGTTATCATCGAATTATCCTTAACCCTTGGGCAATTTACATGTACATGCTAGCTACAATATAAATTTATATTTAAAGAAATATATTTAGTAATAGGGTTGATTATGATTTTAGAAAACAGTTGACAAATGTCAAACCAAAACAGTGCCTGAGGGTTATAGTTAATTCTAATCCATATTCAGATGTAATATAAATGTATACAATAACGAATTTTTTGCTGTTTAAATTCAAAGAATGGTGAGAGTGCCTTACACGCAGCGAGCCTCTTTGGGCATATGGCCATTGTGAAACTGCTCATTGGATCAGGAGCTGACCCGGGTCTGCTCAACCATGTAAATTTATAGAATATAAATACAGTAAAAGACACATTATTAAGTTGTATAGTACAAATGCTTTTTCTTCACAGGATGGGCTAACTGCATTGCAACTGGCGAAAGAAGGAAGGCACCGTGATGTTGTTGCTTTCCTCGAAAAACTTGTCCAATGCAGAACAAATGGAATCGCACACTGACTTAAAGACTTCTGCCTTTAGAAATTCAAATTTCAGTCATAATATAATTTATCTTACTTTTGACTATCAGCCAACAGAATTATCCCTTCTTCTAAAGTTGTGTTTGTGAATATCATCAGTGCAATCAACTCAATATGCTGAACTTCCATAATATTTATATACATCATCTACAACATAATTTCTGTATTAATCCTGCTACATAGTAGGAAATTTCACATTACCCATATATTATATCCATCCACAGTATCGCAGAAATCTATATAATTTATGTCAAAATTGCAAGGAATGCTCGCATTACTAGTATGTGAGTCTTGTAGCTGTAAATTAATTCACAATGATGGCATTCAACGAGTGATGAGAGTAGGGGTTGCCGATTTAATTAATTTTAATAAATGATAAACAATATGTGATGTCATATCTTTAATATATTTTTGAAATAATCTTTGTTTCTATTTCGGGTTTACTTTCCATTTAGACTGTTAGGATTAAATGGCATCTACAAATTATGTGCTGCTCAAATGGCAATATAAGTATTACATACAAGTAATAATGTCCAGTAGAGCAAAATTTGACGCATATATGGCCATAAATGTATTTAATTTGTACACGAAAATCTGTGTAATATAACGTGAAATTAATTGTACACCGCGAGATCTATTATTTTTCAATAAAATAAACAAGAAACAATTGTGAGACATACGAGTTTCCAATAATATCTTCAGGATATATAGTGTTGAATGCACTTGAAAACAATTACACGTAGTTATAGCACACAATTTCATGTAAAATGCAGAGTGACATTGATTTAAAAACTACATGAGTTTGCACTTGAACCACATGTAATGAATTCAATGATTAATATAATCTTTTCCATTTGGCATAAATTCAATTAATAGACAATCACTTAAAGCTTAAATGGGATAATAAGGGAACTGCTTGTTCATCTACAATGTGGTTTATATAATGATATATCACGTAAGTTTTAATTGATTGACTTGAAAGAATCGAACATATCGAAATCTTCATCATTCGCATCGTGTGAATCTCAAGAGACGTTTGCTCAATGGGAGGTAAGAAACTGGGAATTATATAGGTACATATAAATTTAACAAAATTGGAATAGCTAAATTACATTGATATCATAATGGAACTAAGACTTTACTGCAAGCATCAACGCAATTGCTTTTCCGCAAAGCACAAAGGAGATGCAAAACCAAGACAACTTCCAGAAATTGTATCAGTATGTTCCTGCACCTTCAAAGGGTAAACTGTTATATATATAAATATTTTACTATAATAGAACCTGGCTAAATTTAACATGTTAGTATCAGTGGTTCAAGTTTACTTTATTGATATAGAGTTCTAACTATTAGAGGGAAGGTTTTTAGTTAAAATGCACGGGGCACAATAGGGACTGTGTATTTTGTTCAATATATAGAGGGATTCAATTTAGACAGGTTCTACTACCTGTAATCTAAAAAGATGCCATTTTAATTGCTATTCAAAGTTGTATAAACTAAGATGCTTGTGCTTTCAGAAATAGATTGTTATACAAATCAGTACTTTTATAAATCGATAATATACAAATGTTCAAAGTGTACATTGGCTGCATGTTCGATAGTTATTGAAAAGAAATATCATTCATGCACATGTATAATTAGTTTCACATGCGAGTAATGAGTTTAAATTCAAATGGATGCAATTAAACATTTGTTTTCATATGAAGTTAACATTTTACAGTTTATCATTCACAGTGACAATGAATCTCACAGCATGAGCAATAATTATAATAAAGTTGAAATGTTGCAGCTTTTTAGCACATTCCAAATGGAAATGCCAATTCAAATTGGAACAAATGTTAATGTTTAATACGCAGGATTAATGAAGGCAGTGGGTGGTGTCATAAAAAGGAAACTGCCTCCATTCAACTTGACAACACTTTGGGCATTCATGTGCAGATTGTTCCCAATATTCCAATGGCTGCCAAAATATCAGATCAAAAAATGTCTCGTTGGTGACATCATTGCAGGAATAACAATTGGGATCATCCAAATCCCACAAGGTGATCAATCTGAGTATATTTAAATGCAGATAAATATAGAACATTTACAGAAATACTGTATGGGTTTTTCACATATAAGATTTTCAAGATAAATGTAAGTGCAATCGGCCATGTTACATAATGATATTTCATGCTTGACATGTATTGTTAGGGATGTCATTCGCAATGATTGGAACAATGCCTCCAGTCACCGGATTATACACGGCTTTTGTAACACCGGCTGTGTATTTCTTCACGGGTACATTCAAATATGGGATTATGGGTATACCTAAAATTAATATGCTTAAGGCTAACAAAGTCTAAATAAGTTGTATTAATTATAATTTACGAATGCGACAAACTTGAATGTAGGCTCATCAGCGGTTTGCTGTGTAGTACTAGGAAAACTGATAGCACAGGAACAGCAAAGGCTGGGCCTTACTGAGAAAGCCATAAGACATACACTCGTTAATAATGTCAATGGGACAACAATTTCGCCAGAGTTTGATATGGATGCATTCAGAATTCAAGTGGCCACAACAGCGACATTCGTGGTTGGATGCATAATGGTAACTAAGATGTAATACTTCTATATGATGATCTGCACTAAATGGGCTAGCTATTCTACAAGGGGGCAGCCCTGCAACGCACTTATAAAAGACTAAAATATAACATTTATCTCATTGCCCTCAGGTGACATTAGGTGTACTTCGTTTAGGATATTTGTCAGTGTACCTATCCAAGCCAGCTATGCAAGGATCGATGATTGGAGTAACATGTGCAATGCTCACTACTCAAGTACCACCTTTGCTCGGCATTAAAATTCATTCACAAACTGGAATATTTGCCTTTTTCTATGTGAGTCACATTCGCTATATGCAAAATATAAAGACGCTTCAGTCTCACGGGAATTCGTATAAAAACTAAACCACTTTATATTTTAATTTTAGAATTGGATAGAAATATTTCGGAACATTCCTGGGACAAATATAGCTGTGCTCATAGTGTCATTAACGAGTATCATCTTCTTGACTGTTACATCTCAAATAATGGCCAGGTACTGCAACAAGCGTCTACCATTTCCAATTCCACTAGAAATATTCTTAGTAAGTTAATGTTATATCAATAAAAATAATAAATTAGAAATATGGAAACTAAAATATATACTTGTTATGTGTACATTAATAAAGACTATAGGTGCGATATTGGCTACGTATTACCTTCATCTAAATGAAACATATGGCGTGCCTGTTCTTGGATATGTTCCAACTGGGTACGTGTTATGTAATTACATAACAATGCTTGTGATGTAAAGCGTTATTTAAATGTGATTTTTTTTTATTTTAAGTGTCCCATCTGTAACAATACCTCGTTTTAGTATGATGCCTTACATGATTACTAGCTGCATCGTTATTTCGGTCTTTATGTTTAATGTGATAATGACTCAGGATCGAATTTTTGAACAAAGAGAAGGAATTAAAACAGACATTTCCAAAGTAAATGAACATCATTTAAACACTTGGTACAACATGGCAACAGAAGTCACTTAACAGGGCAATTTATTTTCACATTCAGTTTCTATAGTATGTTGAAGGATTACTATGACACATTTTATTTTATACATTCACATCATTATTTCAACAACAAAAAATCAATAATATTGCATTGCTGTAGTCTTCATTTAAAACTTTATTGCCCTCGCCATTGACTTGTGCTGTACCCATGTTTTTTTGAATAAATTGCATGTATTGTAAGCTAATAATATAAAAAATGATTTTTTTTTCTTCAGGAATTCGTTGCCGTTGGTATTGCTAATATTGTTGGCTCATTTTTCTCAGCATATACTTCATCAACTGTACTTATAAGAGCTTTGATCGTGTCAGGTGCAGGAGCAGCAACTCAGGTGAATGCATTGTTATTATTAATTCTAATAAATCACTGATTTGTTATATTCTACAATTTGAGCAAACCAAACTTATACTTCCTGCTATAATCAAGATTGGTAATTAACAAGTGAAGAATGGACCCCAATTTCTTATTACTTACAAGGGTGACCATAATCTATATGCTTCACCCTTCTATTGTGATTGCAAATGTATAGGTTTACCTTAAATTGCTCAAATTATACACGAGTATTTATGACTAAAATATCTCCAACAGGTTACATCTTTTGTGTCGGCCATCTTGCTAATAGTGGTTTTACTGGTTTTGGCACCTTTGTTCGAGTCACTTCCACATGTAAGGCATATAATTGTTATGCGAAAAAAATATATTGCAGGTATTATTAGCAAGTTGTGTTACAATATTGGAAAAATGAACAGTGTGTCCTGTCAGCTATCAACGTAGTAGTAATGGCTTCAATCTTGAAAAATGCGACGTACTTTGTGAAGGTGTGGCATATTTCAAAACCGGATGCGGTGAGTTGGAAATAAAATATAATTCCACGTACTTTTAACATTGTCATTGTATAGTACGTAAGATGCCTCAAATACCTGAGATTTGAACGTACATTTCCAGGAAAAATAACTAAATTAAATATCGATATTATCCCCATTTACCAAGGAACGTTTCACAAAGTTCTACAATTTCACTGTTCCCTTTCTCTTTCTGTGATTTTTACACAAATCGAAAAAACTTATGAGAAATAAAAAACTATTTTAACTTTTTCAGAACAATCCTAAGGAATGTGCAAGTTAAAATGTTAAAATTAAATTATTTATCCAGGTCAAAATTTACTAGATAATTGGAAAATAAATTGTTGGTATATTATTATGACTTATACAAAGATCATTTCATTAGTTCTTATGACATTATATATGGCTTGAAAAGCTACTGTTCACATGTTTGTATGTTTAGCAAATTTTATTAATTACTACGGAAATGACCAAACCTTTTTCATAAAGTAAAAATGCAAAAATCCCACAAAAACATATAAATAGCATTTTTTTTTTCTTACCTTTCAATTAGTGTATTGCTATTGTCACTACCGCGATTAGTATAGCAGTGAATTTGGAGTCAGGACTAGCAGTTGGGATTTTCCTGTCAATCATTGCTGTACTTATCAAGTCACAGAGGTAATGAAACACTTGCATTGGAGACATCTAAATGGAATTAAGAAAAAATAAAACAAAAAGTCCATGATTATTCTTATTGTTTTTCACATAGGGCTCCAGTGAGCACATTGGGCAATATTGCCAAAACTGATATCTACATAGACATTAAAAAATACAATGCTGTAATGTAGAATATACTCAGAATATACGTATACATGCACATTTCATTAAAAATTAAAGTACTTTTTTTAATTCTAGGCCCATGAAATTGACAACGTGAAGATCCTTCATTTTGGTGGTCCATTGATTTATGCAAACGCTGATTATTTCAGGCAAAAAGTGATTAAATCACTCGAAACAACAAAATATCACCAGTAAGACATCACAAAAACCCCAAAATTGCTTAAAATTATAGCAACATTAATCTGATGGAATTATTACATTTGTTTCCATAGAAGTGAATATGAATCCAAAGAAACAACTACCAAGTTGCACATGCAAGTAACATTAATTCTAGATTTTTCATCAATTAATTTCGTCGATTCTTGTGGTTTGGAAACTTTGGACCTGGTACATGAATTATGCACGCATTTAAGTTTTATATATGCTTACATGTTCTAATTCTTATGGCATTTAATTTTGCTGCAGATTCAAGGGGATTGTGTTAAAATGCAAAATGTTCGCCTTGTTCTTGCCAATTGTCAGGGTAAATTGCTAGAAAATATGTCACATTCATTGCATAAAATAGATATAGTACGTATATAATATATACAATGACGAACTTTTGTGTGTACAGATCACGTGTTCAACCTGATAAAGCGCCATTTGTCATCCTACAAGTATTTGTTGGTGTTTCCTACAGTTCATGATGCTGTTTTGTGTGCAAGTGCGCCCTCTATGGACGACATTGGCAATGATAATACAGCTTTCGAGGGTCACATTTGAATAACAGGAATGTGCATGATATTTAAATTATATAAAATGTTGTATTTCTGAAACCCATTTATTTTATTGTCATGTGATAAATATTGAGCGATTTCAGTAAGCTGCGAAATTGGCTGTAATAACAATTTAAAATGGCGTCCTTAGTTGGGATCAAGTGGCAAAACTAGTTTTCCACCAATCAGATTGCAGCTTTATCCCAACTAAGGCCTCCATATTGGAAAAAGGCGGTGCTACTGAAAACGGTCAATTGTTTGCATCTGATAATTTGTATAAAGGAATAATAATCCACTGTGACTGCATGCAGATATTATTCGGTTTAATAAAGTTTCCAATCATGTACGTCTCAAATAATGTTGTACATTTTTCATTATAACTTGATTATAAGAACAATTTTTCAATTGCAACTGTTCCCAGATAATTAATACATGCATACTATATATTTTATGAGTTTTTGTACAAATAAAATAAAAAAGTAATACGTATTTTGTACTGCTTGCATTGTGTATGATATACCACAACCAAAAAACATAGACCTATAAAGTTCCAAACTATTTTTCTTCTTAAATAGTAACAATGATTGGTAAAACGATCAACATGCATGTGCAGTTGGAGGTAACTTTTGCAGCAAACGACCTCATCAACTTTTGGCCACCCAAAATAATAACAACAATATATACATGAGTGCTGTGCATATTATGATCTGACTACTGCTATATTTTCCTATCATAATCACCTTCATGGTTATTCGATTTGCAGATAGACAACAGAGGTTGTCTGACATTTGAGGTTCCACTTTTCCTGCCTGACGACAGAATATATAAAAAAGAAATATCTACTAAACGGGCCATGGTCAAGTCGTCTACATTTGACACTCAAAAACTACAATTTTCCATTAAAAAATGGGGCTATACATATTCAATTTGTTGTTGCTCGATGGGATAATAACGCAATTGCATCTATTATATAGGTTTGAATTATAAGATCGACGGTCGTCCACTGAAATTATCTCCTTTTTTTATCCTATTTCCATTAGTGTTGCATGTTGTTGAATTATAAATCACACCCGTGAGAGTTCAGAGTAAACCGTGACAATGGTGTATTATAAATGTGCACTTCACTAGAGGGAAGGGAGGGAAGGTCCTTGAATTTGTGAGATACTACTAGCAAACTTGTCAGGTTCAAGGCACTTTTCAGTTAAAACCTGCAAGAAATTTGCTTTCGTTTTGTCATCGAAATCTTGTTTTAGTTATAGGGCAACCTGTGATAATAATGCAAAGTTTTAAGGTACAGCAAATGTGAAAACCGGATACAATGTTGTATTTAAACGAAACAAATTGTGTAAATGCGTAAACAAACTTATAAATTGTACGAATTAGAGTACATTATCAAGTCAAACGAGTACACCTATATACTCTACTGTATATTTGGTGTTCGCAATCTCGAAAACAAAACGACCTTCCTTCATTGCATGCATGAACAATTTCAATTGCTTCACATCTGGATAATACATTTAGATGGGCCCATTTAGATATAGATAGACAACAGCATTTAATATAGTCATATAGTCACTGTGCAAAAATAAGATGATCCAAAAATGATCTTATTATAATTCTTTAAACTCGTATTAAAAATACAAATTATTACATGACATAATACAAATGCATTGCCCAAGATTTAAAGGTGAACTGAAACGGTTTTGTAAGGTACACTGAAACTTAAACTACTTGAAGAAAAGCCATGAAGAAAGCAAGTGGTGCAACAAAATCTCTGTGAAAAATAGTAAAA
>JAQIWR010002155.1:0-11775 GCA_034695945.1 Glomeris hexasticha
CTCATTGTAATTAATAAAATGTTATATTGTTTACATATTTATATTTATAATGTTTAGAACGTTATATAAAGGTTTTATTGTTTTAATGACATTGACACTTGTCTATTATAATTCATTATGGAGTTTCGGTTTGATTATTTTTACATTTAGATCATTGGACCTGTTCATATTTGAGACATTTGGCTACTTCATTTTATTCAAGACACTCGTTTTTATATGTGCAGTGATCAAAAAAAGTATTTGAACACCCATAATTCTGTTAATATTTCCAGAAATACATTCATTATAAACATGCAATTTATTGCAAAGCTTTTGTAATATTGAACAAAACATTTGATGGTAACAAGCGTTCATAAACCGTAGCCATACGTATCTAGCTTGGAAAGCAACCCACGGTTTGGTTTCCTTGCAATGCCACAGAGCCATGCAGCAGTGCATCAACGTTGCAGCAGCAAAACATTTCATATTAATTCACAGACACCTCATTGTAAAAACACCAATTACGTTTTTAGACTAATCTCGTCCTTGCCGGCAACTTTCTAATTGGAACTGTCACTGTAAATTATGCAGCGGTTCAAAACCTGTATTCAATAACCTTGACATAAACGTTCAAGGTCACCAGAAGTATCACATTTGAAATCACCATGGTGCAGTTCCTATTCGGGTACATAATCATATTTATCGAATTTATCATAGGCTGCCAGATATTTGAGTGGCTTTCCTTAGATGGGACACCCTGTATATTCCTTTATAAACTTCAAGTCTTTTTACACCGTTTGCTTCAGTTATCAATGGCTTTTTCCTTGGTGCTCTCCCTCTTATATCCGGCCTGGTGTAGGTAATTACTGTTTGGGGTGCAACTGTTATTTCAGATTCATTTGTCACAAAAGAGTTTGTAACACTTTTATTGTAATGATTTTACCTTTTTAAATTTATTTCTGCTATTGGTTTTGCCGATTTTTACAACCCATGTTGGATAATAAGCTTATGGCAGAGTTGCATGTACCCGGATTGTAGGAATTCGGTTTCCTATTTATTCTTTTCCTTTTTGTGTGCGTCTATGTGAATTTTTGGTATTTCTGTGGGGAAAGTGAGTGACTTTAAATTGGTTGAGAAAAGTGACCCGGCTGGGTTTTTATTCGCCAGAATTTGTGGGCTATAAAAGTTGCATGGGGGGCCATCGCGCAAGAAGGGGATAAAACCTTTTTCTTCTTACATATACAGTCCTGCTCAAGAAAATAGTAGACCTATGCTACACGTCTATATAGTAGCCTGTGTACTTTGAAGATTGGGGTGCAATTATTTAAATTGGGTCTCCCAAGTGACCCAGTGTTCATTAAAAATGGCCGTCATACAGGACTTACATATACATACATACTGGATGTGAAGCAAAGTGGATGTTGTATAGTAGAATATGGTAAACGAGAGGTAATCTGGTGGATTGCAGCTGCCACATGTCAACAATGAATAATCGTTGTTGGGTGTGATGTGGAAAATTCGCTTTGGAGATTTACGCATGTCCCACAACTCGTTTTCAAACTTGCACACTTCATATTATTACACTTATATTAGTATGCATATATATGTATATACATATAGGAGCTAGTTTATAAAGTCTGGCAGGCCTCGTGTCGAAAATTGATCGATAACTCGGTGGGCAAAGTTGCCATCAGCTCCTTTGGGATAAACATGTGACAAAAGACAGATTTATTGGTTTTTATTTGCTACACAGGCTTTGATTTGAAACTGAACATGGTGTTATATTTGATTTAAAAGTTGGCTGGGTACAGTTTCAGCTCATTTTCCATAGAGGAGAGATGAAATGTGACAGGTTTTCCTAAAGTTCAACTTAATTGGTCTCAGTATTTTGAATTAAAGTAGGCTTATTTAATAGAGATTCAACATTTTATGGAAATATTTGACCACAGCTGTGCATAAAATTTGTAATTCCATAAAATTATTACATTGTAGTAAAATATGTAGGAATTTTAACATGTGATCGAATAATTTCACGAATTTCTGCACATATTTTCCATTATATTACTAAATACCTTTTAACGTTTAATTACATAATTTGTGAAGTCTCCCTACTTAAATGCTTTAAAATATTTATTCATTACATGGAATTACTAAATGTGAGAGTTTAGTATATTGTATAAGCAGGGAATTTATTTGAAGTATCCATGGTTAGAAAAGCAATTAGGGGAGCCTTCAAAAATAATGTGACATTTTTTATAATGATAACACTGAAATAGAAATTGGCGTGTACATGTATGTAGTTTAATAGCAAATGATATGTAAATGGGAGCAATATTGAAGTGTGATAACGGGTAATGTTGGGAAGGGGAGCAGTTTGATATGTCGTATATATGCGAGGGAGATGAGGACACATTTCCAGCTATAGCTCCAATGTCATGATTATATTTCGGGTTTTATTTCGCGTTTACGACCCGTGGATTTTGTGCGATGCACTTCATTGAGAAGTTGGTCAACTCGAACACAGCTTGAAAATTTGGAGTTGTGTGCGTGAAGCGTGCGCAGATTTATTGCAAATCTTGTCTGTGCAAGACGACAACGATGATGACGAGAAGAGAAAGTATCGATCTTAGATTCGCTTTTTCTTTATTTCTTAAGAAGAAGAAACAGTGGAAGAAAAGCCCACTTTAAGCATGACTCTGTTCTATATGTGCCCGAATCACAGTTGCAGAAAATCTCTCTCTCTTTGCACCATTTGCATTTTAAGCACTCAATTAGTGACACGATTCACTTTTTATTCTGTATATTTTTTGTTGCACAGGATATTTTTCGCACGATTCTTAAAAGCAACAACCAATCTTATTTGCACAGGACATTGGACACTGTCCAGTTGTTTGTTGGGACATGCTCAGAATAACATATACCCTTGCATATACACACTATTCTGACATGGCAACGTAATTAATGCATTCTCCCTAATGGTTGCAAGTTATTGTCACTTCTATTTGAACTTGATGATGCATGCACTTACATAATTAGCATAAATGGGAAATGAACTAGTAGTTTTTTGAACATTTGTCAAATTTAGTGGAGCAGAATTAAGTAGGAAGTGATAACAATAATAATTATTCATGAACACTAATCGGCAATTTGCCAACATTAATCACGTTTCTTTTATTGTTAGAAATTACTATTCAAATTAATGTTTGCCTTGAAGCTTTGAATTCGGATTAATACTCATATAAGTTATTTTGATTTTATCTATGTAAAATACTGATCATGAATATTCAATGAATCCTATATTTTGACTGACTGCACATAAATGGAAGACTTTTCACAACAGTGCCCTGTGGTTTTGTTCAATGGTTCAATGAATAGGGCCTATTCTCTTCATGTATCTTGGTTACCAAGCAGTGGCATGGTAACCAATAGGTCTTATAACTTTGTAATAATGCCCTATAATCTGTATATGGTCCAGTAAATGCTCTGGTTTCAAGGTTATATAGAATGAATTGACCTAGTTGAAGTTATTGACCATATACTATATATGCCCCAAGTTGGAACCCAAGAAGTGTTTATTCAGTTGGACATATGTGCAATGGGTGGAGGAAATATGCGAACATCAATCTTCGTTTTATTGACGTTATTAGTTTGCCATATATTCATTTCCCTCCATCAAATAGTACACATAAGCTTTCTTGATTTTGGCCCCATCAGCAAAATCTATTAGCCCCTTTGATGATCTTATTGTTTTGGCCCAAAGCCAATAGCTAACTTGAATGACAGCAATATACTGTATATTGTAGGGTTATGTATCACGATATACTACAAAGAAAATTATAAGAAACTTAATATCATATATATATTGAAAATTAGAGAAGTTGACTTTAAATTGGAATTAAAGCTGTGCACTGACACCGTTATAGGATTATACTTATTTGCGGAGAAACTTTGATGAATTTGATAATGAACTTAACGTTGGGATCTAATTAATAAGTTGAGCTGCGAATGTAGTAAAACTTTACACTTTTAATTAATGTGATTATGTAGGGTCATTCGGTAGCAGCAATTTCACTGTCGATGCTGTTTAAGCAATCCATCTTTAAAGGATTTTTGAAAGGGACGTGCTTCAAAATTCCCATGATCCTCTACTGTTTTTAAAGGTGAACTGACACCGTTGTCTACTTCCCGGTTTTCTGTCAAGTATTCTGGTGTAGACCAGCAAAATATTAATATTAATAAAATTATAGTGGAAAAATCAGATAGTTCCTTATGAATTTATATTTGAAATTTATATGATACAGAATTTGAGATTCTGTTGATGTATGAACGGATAATCGAGGTTGAAGCCGGGTTTGACAGGTGGCCTTTATTAAAAAACTACGTTTGAGAAAGTGTTTTCGATAAGAGTTGAAAATTCCAACTAAGGCTTATATCTGGGAAATCAAATTATGGGCCTAGGATTAGTTGCCATGAATGAAATTGGACTTTTCTTTTTCATAAAGCCTGGTCGATATTGGAAAATTTAGCGATATAATCCGTGGCTTTTGCTCGAAATTAAGATCATCAATTGAATATTTGGCGGTTTTCATATCTTATTTTTTTCAACATCTAAAACAACATTTAAAATAAGAAGAAAGTGGGATAAATCTGAAGCAGATTTTTGGGAATACATCTGCCTGAAGATATTCAGATTTGGCAAAAAGAAAGCATATAAAACCCCATCTTGGTTTTTAATCTTTAATTTCCAGAATTAGCCTCTTAAAAGAAGCCTACCCCTATACTGTTCACATATAAAATTTATGGAAAGCAATAAGGTTTAACGCTATACACAACATGCAGTGATTGCATTGTTGATAATGTATAAAGCTTGATTCCCCATTGGACAAAAGGGACAACTACTTATGAGTTATGAGAGCTGTGCTAGTACAGCGAATGTATCTGGAAATCTCGTTTTTCCCTCGGCAAAAATTGCAAAATGTTATTGTCTTGTGTATATACAATGTTTTCTTTTGTGTGTGTGTGGATAGGGTATTGCCATGTATCATGAAATATTCATTCATATAAAATGTAATATTTCCAGGTCAAGAATGTTTTTAGTTTCATGTCCACTTGATAAAAATATTACGTACATTACTTTTTGCCTGTTTTAGAAAAAAATATACATTTGTTGACAATCAGGAAATTGAATTTTAGATTTGGACAGGATATAGAATTTATAAATATAGCAATTGTGTAAATTATAATGAAATGTAAAGTTATGAACCCAAATTGCATTACTTTTAATCAAATTGGTGGTAATGGTGATTGGTTATTATGTTGATGATATTGATGTAGATAATAATGTGACTTGGTGATAATGATAACAATGTTCAGTGATAATGATGGTTCCAATAATAAAGATGATAATAATAATGTTGATGATAATATTGTAATCATGCAATTTTGCTGTGAAAAATAATTTAAACCTACAAAATGTAATTCAGTGTCGAGGTCTTAAATTTGAACTCTACATATTGAGCCATAAAGTGAGAAAAGTTTATTTTATGGATGGCGAACTTTAGGGTTACTTTAAGGGGGGAGCTTGCTTTCCTTTGACCTCGCTGCAAGAAACACTCATTTCTGTGACATTTTTCTTTTTATTGGTGCCGTATCACTTATCAAAAGAAATGCTATACACCGTGCACACTGAGTGTAGGCACTTGCTGATAAATCCATCAATGTCTATTGTATATGTGGGGGAAAAAATAACAGTACATTTATACAGCACATTCGGGAAGAACATCATCACCCAACTTGGATGTTGATGGCAAATGTCCATTTTCTGTATATAATTTGCTTTTAATGCTGGTCGTTTGCAGTTATACAATGAGTAAAACGTAGATGTTTGTCATTTGAGAGGAAACTTGAAAAGTAATTTGCTTAATGTATTCATGGCAGAAATACGAAAACAACATCTAAATATATGTCTGGCAAAGTGCTTTTATTTCTTAGTTTTAACACCATGCAGTTTTCAATTAGTGCAAGTTAATCAAATTATTGTGCTGGTGCTATTTAAAAGTTGAAAAGTTTTTAATATGGTTTTAGGTATTAAAATTAAATGGATGTTTGACTGGATAGATAATAACAAAGATGAACATCCAGGATTGTCTGTAAAAAAAATCCACTGTGGTGGTGGTGTATAAGATAAAGTAGGTGGATTATTTTGAAAAGCCTGTTCGCATCAAACGGCCAAATACATGAGCTTTAGGGTCGCTTTGAGGTTCGGCTTCTCATCAAGGCAACGTTGAAAAATTACTTTCGCATTGGTTGTAAATTATTTCTTTTCTCGTACTATATACGGTATTTATATCCGGTAGTTTGGCTCGATTTATACATTATGTATGAAGGAAGGCGAGTGAAAAAATAAACGCTGGGACGTGGGACAAATTGAGATTTTATATATATGTACGTTGAGCGATGTCAAAACAAATAGGGAATTAATTGAGTAGGCCTATAAATGTAATGCAGTTTAAGAATAATAATATGAATTGTAATTACAGGTGCAATATTTGATGAATCGCAGAAAGGAAGTGGGTCAGAAATGGCTTTCCGGTACGCGGTATTGAGAATTAACCAGGACCCAACATTGCTTCCCAATACAACATTGGTTTATGATATCCAGTATGCTACTAAAGATGACAGCTTTCATGCTGGGAAAAAAGGTAAGCACTACTTACTCCCTTTCTTATATATATACTCACTCGATATTCTTGACACAGTTCCGACATTGTAAGTGCATCTTGCATCTCCTTCCATTAATTACTTGGTGATGGCAAATGTTCTCACAAAATGTCTTACGCTTAAGTGACCTTACTAACTTACTTGTATTATATTGCTGAACTTCCAATAACTTCCAGAACTTATATCTATACTGTATACCTTTAAACAAAACAAGTGATATCGATTTTAAGAAAAGATTCCTGTACAAAAATTGGAACCAGGGTATTTTAAATTGTCAATTTAGATTTATTAGCATTAATATTAATTAATATTTGTTTTTTAAATACCCTAGTGTGTTATTACTATTGGCAATTGGCAGTTGCAAAGAGCTATTAATGGCATTTAATTTGAAATGGCATCCTTTTTTCATAATAACAAGATTAATATGAGATTTATTTAGTGTATAGGAACACTGATATTAAACTTATGCACGGAAAATCAATATTAATCTGTATGTAGGTGTAATTGTGAGAAATGCTGTTTTGGTCGAGTAGCACACAAGGGTGTAACATTGCAGAATGTTCATGCTGAACACGTTTCATCCATTGCCATTGTTGTTCATTGTGTGTCCAATGCGTCAAATCAGTTGGCTTCTGCGCACTGCACCAATGTTGCATTTATACTCGTATAGTGGATTTACTTGCTACAAACGTAGCCTGTAATATTTTAACTTCTATAGGTATATTGTGTTTCATATTACCATTTTTCCCGCTTTAAATAAACACACTGTTGCATTACACGTACAGCACAATGTAAGTGGGATTAAAATGATGTTAATGTGACAATTACAAACGTAATGGGCCATTTTGCCGAAATATAGGATGAAAGGGCTCTGTTGAAAATACATGTTAAATTAACCTGGGGATATTTTAAGCATGTGGTTACCTATTATTCAAAATACATTATATAAAAACAGGAATAATATGGCATAACTTATCAGGCTAGAATTCAATGCTATAGCATATTTATTGAGTCCTTAAAGCCAAGATGGCGGCTTTGTTGGTTTCTGGGGCTAAGATTGTTATCAATGTTGAGCTTCTAGAATTAAGATGTTATCTTTATTGCTATACCGGCTATACTGAATCCATGATGACTTTCTGAAGGTTCTGGAAGTACGATGATGTCTTTTTTGGGTTCTAAAAAACAAGATGGCGTCCTTTTTGGGTTCTACAAAACAAGATGGCGTCTTTTTTGGGTTCTAAGAAACAAGATGGTGTATTTCTTGGGTTCTAAGAACCAAGATGGCGTCTTTTTTGAGTTCTAAGAAACAAGATGGCGTCTTTTTTGAGTTCTAAAGACCAAGATGGCATCTTTTTTGAGTTCTAAGAAACAAGATGGCGTCTTTTATGGGTTCTAAAGACCAAGATGGCGTCTTTTATGGGTTCTAAAGACCAAGATGGCGTCTTTTGTGGGCTCTAAGAAACAAGATGGCATCTTTTTTGGGTTCTAAGAAACAAGATGGCGTCTTTTTTGAGTTCTTAGAACCATGGTGGTGTGTGCGTGTATATTGCCTATCACTACATAGTTATGAAATTTAATGACTGAATGGAGTGTTATTTGTGTAGGATTATGGGGAAGGTTGTGTGTATGTTGATTATTTTCGTGTTCAGCGTGCAGATTGATCCGTTGGGGTGCAGTGGCCATCTTTGGTCCATCTGACCCAGTGTTGGGCAATCACGTGCAATCCATGTGCGACGCTTTGGATATTCCTCACATGGAGGCACGTTGTAATTTGGAGTCTGAAGCGAGGGAATTTTCCATCAATCTCTATCCTTGCAACAACTTGATGAGCAAGGCTTACAGGGACCTCATCCATTTGCTCGACTGGCGCAAAGTAGCTCTTCTCTTCCAAGACGACTACGGTAGCCATTAAATGCTATACTCGTACGAGATGCCAAATGGTGGGGCCAAAATTACCATTAACGACTACTTTCTCTCTCCTGTCTTAGGATTTCTGAAGCTGCAGGACCTGCTTAGGAAGCCGGCTTTCAAAAATATGGAGGTGTTTGTGCGCCAATGTGATCCTTCCAACTACAGGGACGTGCTCAGGATGATAAAAAATAAGAAAATCTTCAATGTCATCGTTGATACTAGGCCGGAATCCATGTCTTATTTCTTACGTGCAGTAAGTCACAAGAATTTGACATTTTACAATGGACATTAAAATAATACGCAAAGATGGTCGTATTTGTTTAAAATAGGCCTACTGTATTTCTTACTATATAGCAAAAAGTGAATTAAATTGCATCAGTTCACCTTTAAGATCTAATGAGTTACTGTATTTTGCTTTTACTGTTACTGTGAAATTAAACTCAGCTGCGTATCTCGTGAAAATGCCCTACATCAGCACAAATTATTCAGCGCCTTGTTCGAGTTCAGTGTATTTGAATATTTAATTACCCTCTTATAATGCCAATTAAATGGTGCTTTTTCCAATATAATCACCACTTCCTCGAACTGACATTGTTCAATCTCAGTATTGATTAGGTGAACCCGCATGTGCAGTTAATACCTTTGCTATATGGGTAACTAAGCCAATGAAAGATAAAGGATGTAAACTCGCCATTCGAACCCTTTTAAGGCCCTTTGGCCATGTATTGTTAGTTACATGTATATGTCTTGGCCATTTATGACAATGGAAATATAAGGATGGAAAAGAGCAGTTCGCTCATTAACTGATTTTAAGGACCTAGGTCGGCCATCTTGTCTCCAGAATAGTTTCGCCAACGAATAACTAACTACAGTAATGCATGTAGATTTCTAATAATAAAATATTACGAAATTTCCAAAAGTCGGTGACCTGAAATGTATGTTACAATTACTTGTTTTGCAAGATATTAAAGTCTAACACAAAACTTTTCCAGAAAAATTCATGCAGTTGGCATTTGAGATTGAAGCCTTATGCACGTACACATTTAAAGAAATGCAACATTCAGAAAAGAATTACACAGTGAATCATTAATCTTTTTCCCCTTGGGTCTTTTGTGACATTGCTAGACAATGTATTTGGATATTATTGTGTGTAGCTTGACATTTCGGCTAAACCGAGCTTGAAACGTTGCCTACAAGTTTTGAATGCCAAATGAAATCCTCGCATATTTTATTGTTTCCCAATTCATTATAAATTGTATAAGGGAATAATGATGACTGACAGTGTTTCTTTCCAACTTGAATAATTTTCCCACTGCCTGATTGGTACAGAGGGATTAAAAGGAAATATACTTATAGGATTCATATAAAAAAATAGGGCACCAAATAGGTTTTCAATTTCCGGTTGTTCGCCATTGAATTGTTGACGTCTACATCGAAATGCAATCTTTTACGAGATTTAACTGTCACAACACTTTAACTTCGCTTCGAAGCATTCTTATTTCTGGATGTGAGCTTTGGGAGATTAAACTGCAGATTTTGTTTCGCATTTCTTTCTGCTCCATTCCATTGATTGATGTTTTCCTTCTTATCCATCTCTGTGCAGGTCCTTCAGCTTCAAATGAACGATTACTATCACCATTACTTATTCACAACATTTGTAAGTCCATTTCAAACTCAGTTCCATGTTAGGCTCGGTGATGTTTGATGAGATATTTGGGAATATTTATCATCTCTTTCTCAAAATTCAAGTATTCAACTTTAAACTTTAAAATGTGTACATGTAAGTAAACAACTACACGTATAAAGTGGAATTTTGTTGATCTATATGGTTGATATTATACTGACGTCATTATCTTAATTGAAATTATAATATTAATTATCACCGATTCTAAAAGTTTGTAATATGTCATTATTTCCTGTTGATTTTTTAATTTCCAACTTAATTTCCAGGACCTAGAAACGTTTGATTTGGAGGATTTTAAGCATAACTTTGTGAATATCTCGGCATTCCGCATTGTCAACTATGTTGATTCAGAAAACCTCAAGATCCTAGCTGAATTTGACAAATTCCAACATGGCGGAAAAGTGGTGTACAACGATACTGCACCGATACAAATACCGGTTTGTATTTTAATATTTTACCCCACAAGTCCCTTATCTTCTTAAATTTAAACCCTAGGGCTTATGCACATGAATGAATTTGCACTTATTTGATATTATTCTATGGATAGGTACCTAATGAAGTGTTGCTAAAAGTTCATGAAAGTTGTTTAAACCGAGGCTGCAATTTCCTGTCGATTCTTTCTCGTTGACTTCACTTGAACAGGATGTTACACACCTAATTGCAAATGCAATTAAAAATGCAATGGGTTCAGTAAATGGTGAAGAAGGCAAATGTAATCTCATCTCATCTGCAAATAAGCGAAAAATTCCTTCTTTTTTTGTCTAAGATTAAACTGCCATTTCCTTGATAATGCCGAAGAGTTGCTTGAAATTAGTGTCTGAAAATTGTTAAATTCATGCTAAATTACTGCTCGTTTAGCTTACTTTTGTTAATTAAATGTTAAATAACTTAATATAATGGAGCAAAAGATATAGTTGATTTGGATCAGCTATAGAATAAAAGAATGTTGAATGTATAAGAAGTGGAGAGGAACTTGTGGGCGTTGCATGAGCGAGATTTTAGTGATGGAAAGAGTTCGTTGATACTTGTACTTTAGGCCGAATCTGCCATGGTTTATGACTCAGTTTATGTGTTCGCCCGTGGATTGCACTCTTTGGAAAGAAGTTCCACATTACGTCTATCCAACATCACTTGCGAAGAAGAATCACCTTGGAATGGTGGAAGCAGTCTATTTAACTACATCAATTCGGTATAATCCACTTTTGACCTTTTTGTTTTGTGTTAAACAACACGCACATTATGTTCAAATTTACCCCACCTTTGTTATTGCATTTGCATTTGATTGTAGGTGGAATTTTACGGACTTACAGGCAAAATCCAGTTCAAAGAAGGAAGAAGAACTAATGTGAAATTGGATCTGCTCAAGTTGAGACAAGATGCGATAACAAAGGTTTGTATTACACGTTTAAAGGTGAACTGACACGGTTTTGTAAGGTACCCTGAAACTTTAACTACCTGAAGAAAAGTTACAAAGAAAGCAA
>JAQIWR010002156.1:0-11766 GCA_034695945.1 Glomeris hexasticha
GCCGTTCGACATTAGCCGAGCGTTCGGCCAGCACACAGAACACGGATGCAACTCCTGAACAACCTTATAACTCCTTGATGCGACTGATGACATTCTGTGTTACGTATCTGCCGTGCCGACATTTCAAGCTCTTGTGTAATGTAATGTAGAAAACACTCCAAGACTCATAAATTGAAAGTATTTTTAATGGACCAACTTGTTTCGACACATACAATTTATGAGTTGTACAATTATATTCTACTGTGCATGCTGTGTCAGAATGAAACCAAAAACATTGCAGGCATATGGAGGGGGAAATCTGAACACAATTCACAAAATTCACAAAACAACACATATCTGGAAATGCACCATTTCCAGGTTATGGCCCTCAAGCCACCCGTAGGCCGTGCATTGAAAATACTGTACACTGAACAATCAATCAAGAGTGGGTGCTAAAAAACACATTCAATGAAAACCTTTGACTTGTGCGGTTGATCTAGAATTGCTAAAAGTGATCCTGGCTGCAGCGCACCACAATGACAACGTGTCACGCATTTTTGCGGGTGTATGGAAACTTGCAATGCATGTACTGCGCCCGCATTGACGTTGGCGGCAGTCACTTTGAGCAAGTTCTGCAGCAACCGCACTTAACAACGGTTTTAATGACTTGTGTTTTTGAGCGCCTACTTACTCTTGATTGTCCAGTGTATCTGCAATGCACTGCTTATGTGTGGTTTGAGGATCATAACCCGGAAATGCTGCATTTCCGGAGGTGTGTTAATTTGTGAATTGTGTTCAGATTTCCCCAATACGCCTGCAAAGTTTGTAGGTTTCATTCTGATACATCCTGTATATTGAATCCCTCATTATAACTCCATCATACTTTAGTACAATATCCTCCCACAATTAATCAATTCAAAAATAATCATTCTTTTGCTGAAGTTTTGCAGTAGCTGTTTGTCCCGCATACAATTAGTGTCAGCTTCACTATTAGTGATTCAACATTTTTTATTCTTCAATTCATTAGGCTGTTCAAATAAAACGTGTTTCAGAATCACCATTGACCATCAGACAACCATCTCACTGCTTCAGACAATGGATTCTGTCATCGAAACATGACCGTATGCTCCTTAAACCAGTTCATCACTGAAACATTCTCAGTTGTAGGGTCCGCCAGTGGTCAAACAAGTGATCAAACAAAGTGGTATTTTTGTAGACGAAATCTGTCATCTGCTCTAGCAGTAAGATGGGTGTCTAAATGTCATCGGTAGATTATAATAATGAACTGGTTTGCATGCAACTTCCATGTAAATTGCATACCTTAATTGGACCAAACCTATTTATACCGGCGGCAATGATACGGTGCCCGTTTCCAATTAAAGAATTAGCTACGTGCTCCATTGTTCGTCGTTATTCGCAATTAGCCATGAGGAAAAACACTGCCTCCTTCAATAGGGTGACTAGTTAAAACCGGATTTAGTTAATCCTTTATATTTGCAGCACTCTGAATGTTCCAAGCCTAATTAAAGAATTAGCGCTAAACGCTGTGCAATCCGGTTTTGCCAGTCACCCCTATTCAAGGAGGCAGTGGTCTCCGCCACAAACAATGACGGACAATTGTCAAACAATGGAGCACTTAGCTAATCCTTGGAACATCAGGAGTGCTGCGGGTATAATAAGAAACGGGCACCAAATGCCGCCGGTCTATTTATTTAATTTATCCAAATAAAAACCTGGAATGTGTTTCATCACAACAGCCTTATATTTATCGTGTTGCAAAAGACTCGTCACACTTAAAATATCGCTTAAAATATATCAATTATTTGAATTATATTAATTTCAATAGTATGCAATATAATTTTTCATGTTTACTGACAACATTCATTTTGCATGAAGTACACATAGGAATATTGAGCAGCACAAATTTTTCATTTATATTGAAATTTTGGTACGGTAGGAAGATTTAATTATCATAGATGTTTTAAAATTTAGGTATTTTTCATATTAGTTTTAATAAAGATCAAAAGCATTTCAAACTTGTACTGCACGTCAAACCAAGTTGTGTTTCTTGCATCGCACATTCCTGTGTAACTTAAAATATAAGTTGTGAAAGATTTTATCATTTTTTATTATGTGTATGGTTATAGTATAGCCCTAGCGCTCGATCTATGTAATTTTTGGATTAAGTAGTCTCTTCCCCTCCCAAGGGAATCTCTATGTTGAACATGGTGTTCACGTACACCTATGTGCAAGGAGGTTGGAAGACGCCCGCCGGCGCGCTTCAAACCTCCTTGCCTATGTGTGATTTTTGGGGAGAGAAATGCTCCGCCCCTTTCTATAGAATTAGGCTTGTGAACAAAGGGGACCTCCTTGAGGACCTTTTCCCCTACTTAATCCAAAAATCGCATAGCTAGAGCGCTAGGACTATAAGTATAATTTTTGTTGTGTGTATAGTTATTGTGTATATAATTTTTGTGATGTGTTTGGTTGCAGTGTATTTACATGTATATGATGTAATTTGTATAAAGTAATTGTTCCATTCTTCTTGAAGATGATTTTCAAATAAATAAATCCTCAATTCTTAAAGCTTATGTCATGTGAGTTTTAATTCACTGCCTACATGTTTCGACCTGCACACTAGGTCAACCTCAGGGTTTTATTCATAGACTTTCAGTTGCAAAACATTTACAACATTCAAAGATGCGAGTATGCGATGAAAACGGCGGACAATCGAAGCATGTTGTGAGAACGATAAGATCAAAAATACACACATTATTACTCTTTAATAAATAGGTACACACATTCACGATATTCGCGCGCCATAAAATAATACCGGTGAGAGCATAATTACGGGCGATTTTGAAATAGCTGTGAAAAAATAGTATGTAATATTTCCGAAATTTATTGTCACCACATTAAAGCACATAACAAAGCATTTGAAAAAATTAATTTTTTATATTTTAATTTTTGAGAATTACATCCAAAAGATGATGTCCATTTAAAACGAAGTATTTTTAAAGGCGGGTCCCGGAGTTCATCATCACACTGTGCAGCATTTCCAGTGGAATTTGTGCCACTTCATTTCGAATCCTTAGTTTGAGGGCCTTGATTGTTCTTGGTGGTACCCACTGGTAAACTCTGCTCATCAAATAACCCTGATATTATGCCCCACCCTGTATAATGTCATAAGGGACTATACACAAACTCCGTGTCCATTTTAGGGGAGGGGGTGAGGAGCAACATCAAGACTCAGTTGGCCTCACAGGGGTAGGGGGAATACAGGCAGAAGCCACGAGGCATTAGTCATAAATTGTTCATACATGTTTTAAATTTAACATTATTTTAATTTTGGACATGCTGCCCAATAGGCACACTGCCCAATCAACCGCATATTTTGGTTCTTATAACCGAAGTTTCTTACATCCGCACATCTGACAAAAGAACCTTTTTTTTTTCAAAAAGTTCACTATAACAGGATTGCTGGTAAAACACTTCATCGACCGTGCACAAATTTGCTTAAATGCTTGGCAGTGCATTGCGCAACAACTCCCCTAACATTAGAATGTGGTTTATTTCCCAATCGTCCCTAGTATATGTAGCAGAATTATATCAGTTGACCTTGAGATTGTTCACTAAAACAGGAGCAGTGACCAAAATTTGTTTCAACCGGAATTTCTTACATCCAGTGTGCTTATAAATGGAGTTTTTAACAGTAGATTACCTATTACCCTGCCGGGACCGAGAAAATTGTTAATTATATCAGGATGGTTCTTTTAACCAGAGTTCTTATAAACGGATTTCACTGTATATTTAACACTGAAACTTGTGATTTCAGTAATTTTGTTGCATTAGCTGATGCGCTGAAACCTTTTTGTAAATATTGTTAATAAAATTTGACAAAAAAACTCCATGTTTAAACCGTCCCTATTGGAAATACCACCACAGATCACCACACCATAACACACCACTGCCAATTATTTCAAATACTTATAGGGAATGGTGGACAAAAATGAAACGTTTTTGGGTTAAATTTGTCTTTTTGCAAGAATAGTCAAAATGGCGGCCAAAATGAAACGTTTTGTTGGTTAAATTTGTCTTTTTGCGGAAAGAGTCAAAATGGTGGCCGAAAATGGAACGCTTTGTTGTTTAAATTTGTGGTTTTGCAGAAAGTGTCAAAATGGCGGTCATCACCCATTGGATGTAATCAAGGCTACTATGTACATATATGTAGTAGCCTTGAAATAATTGACACCACCACACGTGGTGTGTTATGGTGTGGTGGTCTGTGGTGGGATTTCCAATAGGGAAGGTGAAAATTCAGCATTCATTAAATTTACAAATAATTTTTCAACCTGATTAAGTTTAGTTACTAGTTTGTGTAAGTAAACAATTTATGCAATTGCTGTCAGTCGATTTTTGCAATAATTTCTTTCAACGTTTTACTTTTTTATTTCCATCAAAATTGATGCATATATTTAGGTAATAATTTAATCCAATTTCATTCTATAATGATTTTATAGCTTTGCATATTTTTTAAAATTTACTTGTAATTTGATGGAACATAAATTATATTATGGAGCTTAAAGGAGAACAGACACGATTTTGCAACCCCCCTGAAAACTAATGTCATTATAGAAAGCCACGAAAATTAACACATTTGGCATTTACGGAATTGGAATACATAGATAATTCGCAGAGAAATCAGCAAATGAAGTTTGGTTTATTTTGAATTTTCCGAGCATGTGCAGTGAGGATTGCACATCGTATGGAACACCTGCTGCGTCGCTACGATGTATAGACCTACTTTCCGATAGGCCTACTTCCCGATTTCAGAGTTAGATTTCAAGATTCCTTCGAAATGTGTGGTTCCTAGCTGTCAAAATAGCACAAGAAACCACCACAGTAGTGTTACTTTTCACTGCATTCCTATAGAGAATACTAGCTAATAAAATGTCTTGCAAATTTGGCACACCATAACTGCTTTTGGTGATGCATTAATAATGTAGAACCGACCGCAAGAACCGACCTTTCTTCATATTTCTCAAATTAATTGCGCATTAACTACCGCTTCAAATCGGTTCAAAATTTCAGGCACGGTTCAAAATTACGGTATAATTCTATGTGTTATTTCTCGTTGGGATCGGATAATTTTTTTAACCCTGTCTGTTCTCCTTTAAATACGACAACAGCTGTCGTTATATTTCAATCATGTAAACGTAGTACAGTTGAAACTTGATATAGCGACCACCGTCTGGACCGAGCCTGGGGGATGCTACAGTACATCAAGACTGGCCGCTATACCGAGGGCTTCCAATCTCAATGCAACACGGTTGGGACCAGACCAAGTAGCTGCTGTATGAAGACTGGCCACTATATCGGGAGGGGGGGGGGAGTGTCGCTATATGGAGTTTCGACTGTATATTTGCGTTAGCCACGGAATTGACGCGACAAGCTATTTTGCCTTAGCCACGGAAACGTGCATTCTAACTGCCGACGCTGTAACGCGATCGTGATGGTGAGCAAGGCAGTGCGTCGCTTGAGAGGTTGCGGAGTTTTCGTGAGCGCTCACACTACGTCTCATGCCTCACGTTGCGTTCCACACCACGGACTAGTTTTACTGTAGAGAATGAATCCAACAATAGCCGACCATTCTTAGACATTCTAATAACTAAAATTGATAATTGCAGCAGCTTTCATATCGATGCGCATCGAAATCCAACTTTTTCACTTCATTATATTGATGGCTTTTCCTGCCATACATTACAGCAAAAACTAGGCTTCCTCTATACAATGAGCTGTAATAACCTTCGGTTAAGGAGTGCACTGCCGATAGCAGGGCGCTATCCCACGCAGTTGTCTGTGTGACGTCACACATTAGGAAATTTGGCGCCGCCATTTTTAGGCTCAGTCACCCGCTGTCACGTGCTAGCCCGAGTGACGTCATTTGCCTCGCTTCAGTAGCCGAACAATGGCGTCCTTGCTAACCAACAATCTGGACAAACCGGATGTATTTTCCTCCCACATTGCACCCACCCACAAACTACTACAGCTGCGGCGCTCCTGCAATTTTATCATTGGCAGTGCACTCGTGTACCTACAGCTCATTGCTCTATATGTGCATTTTTCACATTTTTGCTTTCGATTTTAATAGGGATACTCACGATCCAGAGCTCCAGTTCCTCCGATCATGCTGCTCTCTAAATCGCAACGACCTGTCTCCTATTCTCCAAATTTTTAATAAAGTGGCCCTTAATCGTAAGCGCGCCTCTTATGCCATCCCTGCTTACAAACTTTTAAACCCTCCCTTGTTTCTTTACCCTTTACACCGCTTAGTCCAAGATGTACTTACGTATTACAACGTTTGGTTTGTAGATTAGGTTTTAGTACCGGTAACACTTTGCTTAATCATATATACCTGGGGTTAAGTACAATATTGATTTATGTCGTAAGCCCCGGAGTGTATAGAGTACTTTGTGGTGACTGTCATGATTTTTATATAGGCCAGACACGTAGACCTTTGTATGCTAGAATAAAGGAACACCTGAGAAAAAATCCTCTATCTAACTTTAGCGAACACTTATTGACAGGCTATAGTGCCAACAATGGGCAAACTGAATAACCTCGAGCATTACGAAATCACTAAGACTTTAAGAGTTGCCCCAAACACATTTTGAATGATCAGGGCGAATTCCAGCCTAGATATAGTACAGGGTGCGGCAGTGCGGCCTCCTCGATTTTGGAGGAGTGTAGGTAGGGGTAGGATGGGAGTACAGCCATGGGGATGGTGCCGTTGGAGAGCTGTGTTAATGCAATTTTCAGTTCCAATGAAGACTTGGACGGAAAGCATCGCGCATTTGCTATAAAGGAGTTTTTGTGAGTTGTTATTATTTTGTACGATAAGTTCCTTTAAAAAAATTTGGAGTTGTTATATAGTTCCTACCGGTTTATAATCCAAATCCCCAGTTCCTAAGACGTGCATATAATTAGAAAAGTATTTTATCCCGTTAAATATTTCTTTTCTCCTATTGATATTTTGAGCAATTACTTTAATGAATGACGTCATTTTCCTGCAGTAATCCCATCTGCAATGACGCTTCTTCACAGTTTAACGAGATTTCTTGGCAAGATTCCATCCCAGCACTAATGATATAAATCGAGGTTTGTATCCAGTTCAAATTTTGTTTTGGAGATAATACACTAATTTTGTACGTTTTATACGTACTCTTCGTTTTCACTGATGACATCAGACTCAATATGCTACATGCGCAAAATATTACGGTTCCTAAAAATGTCAAAGTTTCAGTCCGTACAAATTGCCAATACATCTAGTTCCTTGCTTCTATCATGTAATCTATTATGAACATAGTCACAATCTAATTTAATTTGAAGCCAGTGAGTACAGTCAGCCAGACTAGCGAAATGTCAAGCCTTAATGAAATAATATTATTCCAGGGATCACAACACGTCATTTACATTAAGCGGTCATCCCTTCCAACCTTGTCATAGAAAGAAGACTTCCAAGACATTTTGCTATCCCCTTATGCGAAGTCGTACATATGCCAGACAATCGATATTATCCCCTTCTTCCTGAATAACTGCAAAAAGTGTATTGGCACACATAGGGTACTGCAAATCATACTTGTACTGTGCTGTTCTCAATGGTGCCCCAAGACGAACCCTTGTTTCAAGCACAGCGGTGTTCAAACTTTTCAACTGCGCAACATGTCGTGCGCGTGCATCTTTGCGCGCCGCGTTTCGACACTCTCTCTACACGCTTTATAAATGCACCAAACTTTTAGAAAGTAATTTTTATTAACTAAATCGGATGTGCTTTACAAGCTTCTGATTTGAAAATTTGCCCTATGTTGTACGGTTGAAAAGTTGGAACGCCGATGACCTTGAAACGTAGGTCAAGATTCAACAATACTGGCTCCAATAGAGTGATACTGTCATACGCCATAGGGGGTTGTACATAAATGACGTCCACAGCTTGGGGGGGAGGGGGGTTTCGTGACTTTGTGACATTTTGTGACAATGTGGAGGGGGAGTCAGAGGTTTTGGACGTCATCTGCTGTACAATTATGCAACTGAACGACTGTTGGTAAAATTTACAACACTCAAATCTGTTGAAAATTTTTGTTGGTTAACCAGCTCCATCTGCACATGACCTGATTTTTTGAAATTTTTTATCTATTCGTTATTTTTGTAAAAATACACAAACTTTCGTAAAATCAGTCGTCAAAAGTCGCCGCTATGTCGAAAATACACGCTGAAACACTTATAGAATGCTGCCATTGGCTGAAACTGCTACGACGTAAAACCCAAATTTACCTCATTACATATGTAAATACACAGTTAATCTGTGTATTTTTGGAAAACAAGGGGGGGGGGGTATAACCAATTTGTGGCATCATTTATTAGTTGGAGGGGTGTATGGACATTTGTGACAACTTGTGACAAGGGGGAGGGGGGAGGCCAAAAATGCACAAAATTTGCGGACGCCATTTATGGACGGTCCCAAAGGTCTATCTACACTCTGTCCATGAGCTATATATCCCTATAGTAAAACGTTAACGCCATTGTACCAATGGTTGCAGACCACGCACATACCGGAAACATGGCAATAGGTGGGAGTAGCCACAGCTATTTGTTCATTGGTTCCCTCTAAGAAAGGCGTTAACGTTTTACTAATAAGAGATAGCTCCAGACAGAGTGTATATGAAGTACTGGCTTACTTATTGCCCACACTTGTTTTTGCTAGTCTGCATTCTGATAACGAAGCATGATATTGTTGAGCCATGTGACTCTAGCTCACATGTACTAGTTGTACCAATGAGGTATTTCGCCACCAGCTAGTGCAAACCTATAGACTAAGTACTATAATATGTCTAACCTCAGTTGCATCGACCGAGGTTGTATTGGTCCTTTTATAGGGAAGTTTGTATGTGTTCGAAACTTTTTACTAAGTTTATATATGTTCATCATGAGCAGAGTTTGTTTGCACGCAGGAACTTATTTGAGCTCATATTTAACTAATTTCTCCACATACTATAGAGCTGAAATTTTGTATACAGATCAGTCTCGCAGTAAACCACTCAACTTCCTTGCTGCAGCTATCGAGTCAGTAGCTTTCATCCCTATACTGTACCTATATTTACATATGTATCATCGTTGCACATCCCTATTCAAAACCCCAATTTCATCGTTGCGCTTCGCTATTCATAATTTCATCGCTGTTCATATAGTCTCAATTTTAATGCCATAGCTGTTCAGCTTGACCAATGAATATTCTATTTTCAGAATCTCGCATATTTCAAACAAGAACATTAACTATCATGTTGCTGTATAAATAGTCACCATCTTTAATAAGCATTCAAGATTTGAGACACACAAATAACTTTCCCTCGAGGTTTTCAGCTTCTTGTCTCATGGTTAATACCAAAAGACTACGGAAAAAGAAGGCTTGGGATGGGTTAAGGACGACACAGTTACTCCTTGCAATCTAACCATATATTCATAATATTTTTCGTGGTCAAACTTGTGTTCAGATAAAACTCATCAATCAGCATCGAAATGCAGTAATATCTCGATTCGTCTTGTATACCTGAGTATCACGTGACAAAACTAATCAATAATTTATACACATGATAAACTGTTTATCATATATAAATATATTTGGAAGAAAATCGAGTCTATCACTTCGGTTATTGCCAATATAACACAAGTTAATGTCCGTAAAAAAATACTGCATGCATAATTGGAGACTACTCGCTACACTGTGTAGTGTACGTATACGCAGGCAACGAGAAATCGATCATACTTTGTAGAGATACTGTCTTTTTATGGAGCTATTATGAGAACTTTAAAATACATTTTCTCTTTAGCTGCCAAAATTAATATTTCAAAACAGCAAGACATAAATGTGTTGCATGAACACAAGTTGTGCTAATGCACCATGCACTCGTGCATTTCTAGAGAAAGAATAAGTTTTAAAAATACAAACAACAATATTTAGGTATATAGAAAAATGCAGTTGACTGACTCTTGCCTCAAAATTTGAGCATTTTAGCTAGAAGCAGTGATTTTCTCTGGAATAGGTTATGCTCCAAAACCATGTCAGTTCTTCTTTAATTAATAAACCTGAAGCTAACGGGTCCTGTACACAAGCATAGTGTTTTGGTTAGCTTTAATTTGAAATCCACATAATGTGACAACATGCCTCGCCCAGGAGAAAAAATTGTGTCCATTTGTGCACAAAATTTTGTGCGACCTATGCACAAAGATTGGCACAAAGTCGCACAAAGCAGAACCCTATTTGTGCACAAAACTGTACAAACACAATATTTTGTGCATAAACTGTGATTTTTTAAAAGAAATTTTGGAAACTGTGCACAATTGTGAACAACTTTTTTTCCTGGGCGAGGATATCCAAGTTTGTTTTTGTTGCAATCTGTAAAAATGTGACGATCACAATGGTATACAGTGAAACTTGCCTTATGGACCACTGGTATTAAGGGACCACCTGCCTGTTAGGACCGATTTTGCTCGGTCCCGTGGAGCTTCATAGGATTTAACATGGGTGAGAGGACCAACTGCCATGCGTGAACAAATACCAAGATTTTTGAGGCAAAAATTACTGAAAATCTGTCAAATGTGACACTTTTCAAAAGTCAGACCAACATTCCTGAGGTTTATGTAAATTTCCGGGAAATTTGGAATATAGGTATCACCACCTCGATCACACTTCCAATTACAAACACACCCCTCACAGCCATCAAGTAAAAACAACGGGATCATGTATTTTAATAATCTTAATAATCAAAAACACATAAACTAGGCTGTTCAGTAAATTATTGTATTTCTTTTACGTGCATGTAATATTTGTTTTAAGGGACCGCCTGTGAGTTTGGGCCACCTTTTCCCTGGCCCTGCCAGTGGTCCTTTTAAACAATTTTCAATGTACATACTGTATCCTAGCAGCCTATGACACTACCAAATTATTGAATGCCATTCAGTGGTCACGCATTATGCAATTCTGTAAGATATACTTGTTTATTGAAAGTTTTTGCAAAACATTCAAATTCTGAAGCTGGCAAAAACATCCTCCAATTCTAATGGAAAATGAGGTTGTATGTAGTAAATACACCACTTCGAAATAAGATCCGCGACCCATAAGTGTAATACAAGATATCAGGCAAAATTAGTGCCAAAAACGTGATTTGGCTATCATCTGTACGAACAATTCACTGTCTCCAACGACCCCTGAATAGCATAAGACAGAGTTTGGGGAATCGAAAAACAAATATTTTGAAAAGGCAATCAAGTTTTCCAGTTCGTACAAACAACACAACAAAGTGAATTGTAATAATTTTTAACTATGTTGACTTTGTATATGATGAATCCCGGGAAGATATATGTTTTTATTTCATATTTGTCATTTGTAAATAGCCCAGAAAATATGTGAACATGATAGGTATTGTGTTGTAACTTAAAAATTTATAACACTCGCATGCATTCTATACGATTCATTTGATAGCAAATTATAATTTGCCTGCAGACTAAATAAACATTTAAACAGGGTATTGAGGCTGTGTAATTCTTTGTATGTGATCTTATCTTCAGGCGGAAAAAGGGAAGAACTGACAAAGTCCTCTTGTAGAACTTGTTTTCTGCGCACTGGAATGGACTGGAATGGACTGAATTGGTTGCCGACTGTTGCACTAGATGTGTATAACCCATCCACTCTATCTATACCCCTGGCCTCAGGCAGGGATTATAAAAGCTACC